>PNEQ01024191.1:25991-48011 GCA_003012365.1 Medauroidea extradentata | reverse complement strand
AAAATTATTTCATTGCGTGCTTGTATGTTTTTGCTGTAAACTATTTGCGATGTAGCTTGTGGTAGTTCGGCCAGGGGCAACAAATAAATAATTAAAAAAAAACTAAAGAAAGTGTTTTTTGCATTTTGAAAATCGGATAAAGATTAGAGACAGGAAAATTTCACAGATTCACTGGTCTACGTACTAAGACTCAAATAATACCTGCATACTTAAGGCTGCTCGATAATATAGTGATTTCACATGTTTGGGCCTGTATCTAATTGCTTCTGTATTACTGGTTCAGCATCCGCTAGTAAGTGTCAACTAAGTCAAGAGTCAATTGTTGAAGTGGCACGAACTTAAATGTGTTTAAAACACACGGGCAGTGGTAGACACAGGACTTTAGGAGGAGGGGGGTGCTGTGGCTGAACGTATTATTATCAGGGGCATCATTTCAGGTTTACCTTGGGAGGAAGGCAATATTTTTTTCGGTGACAGTGACCCTGTTGAATCATTTTTTATTAACTAAGCATGTATAAATTTTATACTTTAAAAATAAAACTTCTTTTTAAGTGTATGGTCTACTGCAATTTTCGATCACATTTTTTTATTCGTACCAGTTTTTTTCTTAATTTGGACACAAAATGTGATTAAATTTGGCTCTTATGAATTTTTTTTTATCTCTCATAGTTTTTGCCTAATGGCTGGTTAGATTCATATTTTGCAATGTTTCCGTTTTAACAACTACATTAAAACTAACTGCTATACCTAACTAAAAAATATCAGTGTATAAAGGCATTACAGGCTACAATGTCATGCTCATAAAAATAAAGAATAAAAATTATTTGTATTTAAAAAAATTCTGAAACAGAAAATAAATTTTTTCAAAATTCAATAATTTTTTTAAATACTATTAATTTTTAATTTTTTATTTTTATGAGCATGACATTGTAGCCTGTAATGTCTTTATTCACTGTAATTTTTTTGAGTTTGGTATATCAGTTCGTTTTAGTGTAGTCGTTAAAATGGAAACATGCAAAATATGACTTTAACAAGCCATTATGCGAAAATTTTAAGAGATAAAAAAATTTCATAACAGCCAAATTTAGTCACATGTTGTGTCTAAAATAAAAAAAATATCTGGTGAAAATAAAAAAAATTATGAAATTGCAGTATACCGCACAAATGTGCTTTAAGTTAGCATTATTTAGATAACAAAATACAAAAAATATATTTTATACACTTAAAATTCTAAATTCAGTGGGGGACATTTTCATCCCCCCCCCTCGGCCATTTAAACGACGCCCCTGATTAATATGTGTATATGTATGACTTGTCTCTACACTTTCAAACTTCAAGGAGGTAGTGCCGAAATTTGCCATATCCTTGCCACCCCTCCAGAAAATTGTGTATCCGCCAGTGCACATGCACGTGGTTTACTTACAGGTATTGATGCGAAAAACTAGTTCATAGGTGCCGAGACGTGTTTTTGAACGGGGAGGGAAGGGAGGAAGTGATGGGAAGCAAGAGATCGAACGAACCCTCTGTGAGGGGAGGAAGCGCTGAATCATTGGAAATATAAATAGGGTAGAAGTCGCTTCCCAATAGCCGAAAACTTTCGCGTTTTCGATCAGTCCATCGAGTAGTTGGACCAGGGGGGTGACACAGGATAGGGCCTACGCAGCTCTTATTTTCTGTAAACGATTGCGTGTATACCAATATACAAAATTACAAACGTCACTCCACGATATTGTAATTTATTAACAGAAATAATATTTGTAGGCAGTTGCCATATATTTCAGTGTTAATGTCGGAATCTACACGAATTAAATCTTTTGTTTTGTTGTAAAAACTGTTTAGGGAATGTTGATGTATATTGAGAGTCTTGAAAATTGTTTGTAGTGGTACACCCGAGGATCGTGTAAGGATACGCCGCCATTTTCCGTTACTATTATCACTCGTGTGCATGCTCGCCGCGTGGTTGCGATTCGTCAACATCACGGTCCAAGAAGGTAGAGGTCTTGACACTGAGGAATGAAATGTGACTCCTTCTTGTTGCCGAGCGCTAGTAGTTATTTGGTGGAAGATTTGTCTTGTTTTCGATATTGGCTTAGTTAAAAATGTGAAGTTGTTACCGGAATTGCGAGTATTATATCGAAGAAAAAAATGGGAACGTAATATTGTATTGGAACACATTTTTTTGCAGCAATAAAATTTACTTTTTCAATATTTTACTTGTAGATGCACATTGCAACGATTCTAAATTTTTGTAGGGCACGAATTATAGTTTTTGTTCGAATGTGTTCACCTAAACAATAATACACAACATTTTTCTTCAGACTACTTTTATAAACAGTTCCACACATGCCATCCAACACATATCATCCCTGTACGGTACTGAGAGTTCGAATTACTAAAATTCTTAAAACTTTTTTGCGGCCATTTAAATAAGCATCATTCTGAAGCAAAAATAGACTGTATATCTTGATAGGTTCGTTATATATATATATATATATATATATATATATATATATATATAAGATTTATCTAAAA
Organism: Medauroidea extradentata; assembly: GCA_003012365.1. NCBI lineage: Eukaryota > Metazoa > Arthropoda > Insecta > Phasmatodea > Phasmatidae > Medauroidea > Medauroidea extradentata. The sequence goes on along the minus strand of PNEQ01024191.1, from coordinate 45,479 downwards.
CACGTTCCAGGTCTTTTCATCTCCTAAGAGACTGAATTTCTAAAAACCGTTGGGCCGCATTCTAGATCCCTTTACTGGTGTCTCTTGGACGTGAACAAGTGACAATAAGCCGCTGGGTTCAAGATATATCGACGATTAATTAAAAACACATTTCATCTTTTTCCTCCCCTTTTCACAGTCTTAGGCGGAGAATTTCGAAAATTCCTGAAATTACTTTTCACGTATTTGAGTAACCATCAACCTTAAACAAAAATCACGTCGCTGTTACCAATTGAAGTAAAAATTAAAACGATAGCCAGTTACATAGACGACTCATAAAATCATATTTCCCCCTTTTTACTGCTAGCGGATCGAATTTCGAAATATCCTATAACTACTTTTTGGGCATTTACGTAAGCAAAGCTTTTAAGTGAAAATCAACTCTTTATTCCGAAGGATTCTATAGATATCAATAGTTAATCGGAAACACGTTAAAGGAATTTTCACCCCCTTAAATTTTGAATTTCGAAAAAAAATCCTTTAATACGTTAATATGCATTTTTATGTGTGTCATATTAAAGTAAAAATCACGACGATAGGCCGTCGGGTTCGAGCTCTATCGTCGTTTCTTTGGAAATACATTTCACCCCTTTTCACCCACTTAAAGCTCGAATTTCGAAAAATCCCTTCTTAGTTATCGCCTACGGCCTGACGGAAAAACACACAAAAAATTCCACGATTCTAGGTCCAGCAGTTTGGGCTTTTATATATAGAGATTTAAGCTTATAATTGTTCTGGGGACAATCGAAACTATATATAAATTGAATATGTATCGCCTTCAGTTTTAGAACGAATGCGCAACTTATTGTTGCATACACGGGACACTCATTGCAGTATTTGAAAATAATTAAATCAATCCAATTGTGGGACACTTTAATTCCTACCAGCCAGCCCGGTCTAGGCTGGGCCAATATCTTAGTCGTCTGTGGGCCGAGCTCTTCTTTGCTTTCGGTTGAGGAGCAAGCGGCTAGACACTTCTGTAAGCGACCATCTGTTGTAGGCCTAGTAGGCCTTTGCAATGATATATATTGTAGATACGCTGTGCAAAACGACACGACCTGGGGACCTAAGCTCGAGTTTGTGCGAGTAGAACTCGTATGCGAATCGTCTCGTACCGCGCAAAACGTCTGCGAGGCGAAGGTTGTAAGCTCCAACACCGGCCACTCGTATACGCCTTACTTATTCGAAAGGAGTAGCGTTCGAGTGGAATTGCGTGTCGTGTATTCAGGTTGGCATCCATGAAGCGAGAAATTAAAGAGTTTTGACGGGAGGCCGCCAATCACCAGTCGAGTTCATATTCTGACACTTGCGTGGTGGTGAATTTAAAAATCGTGGAATTGAACAAAATAAAAACTGGCAAAATAAAAATTATTCTGGATTTGTTAAGTAATTATCAATTTAATACATATATTTCGCTGCCTTTTGTGAATCCATAAATGATTTGGAAAAAATTTTTAAATATTTTTTAACTTTCGTACATAGATATACGTAATTATAAAAAATAATAAAATGTTCAACACAATTTTTCCGATGTATTATGTAAAATATTATCGAGTACAAAGAAATTGATTCTCAAAAATAAAATTATTTCTAGTTAGGAACGTTCCTTTTTTATATTTACTTTTATGTTTTATTTTGACAATAACTGCATACCAATTTCAGTAAGATATCGTATATCACAATAACTGCATACCAATTACAGTAAGATATCGTATATCACACTCCACTTGTACAGCAAGAATAGCCATAATGTTGTGGGAGGAAATAATGGCACAACTTGATTCTTTCTGAAATGACGGAACGTAATAAAAAATATTGAAAAGTTTGTTGCAAGTTGAATGTATATCCTTTTGTCATTGTACTTTTGGTAATATGCACAAAATTTTCTTACATGACTGTGGTTAATTTTTGCATTAGTCAAGATACTGAAAGTCAAGTACAGCTGTGGGGAAAATAGCTTTTCTTTACTATCCTGGGAATCTGTTTATAATGCGCTTTATGTTTCGAGACTTCTCTTTTTGCAAGTAGAAATTTAGCATAACGTCGTAATTTGACAGTACATTCAAATAATATATTTAAAATTATTTTTAAAAAAATTAGCCTGTGGAGAATTGAAATTAGGAAATCTGTAACAGAAAGACCAATTTGTTGATCACTCGGTCATCACCCCATTAAATTATTTATTGTAAGAAAATATGCAACATGGTTAGTAAAAAGTTTTCTACGAGTCTTTACATTTTTTATACGGCACTTATTTTTCCAGACACAAAATGTTACGTCGTACGTATGACCAACCCAGCCAAAAGTAAACAGTTGTTGCACTAAAGATTTTCATGTTTTTGTCTATGCAAGAAACCATTATACGATCGTTTTTCGCTTTGTATCCTAGTGTTGACAAAAATAATTTCGTATGTAATAAGGGAATGTTTTATGAATTTGATTCATTTCTTAGTTGGCATTACGCAACAGGTTATATTATTTTAATTTAAAACTAATTATTCATATGTGAGAAAATATTTTATTACAGAACATTTAGGTAGAGATGACAATTTTTGTGAATTTATGGAATTTATTACTTATATTAGATTATATTTATCTTCCCGATATCGTTACTATTTTCACTGTTGCAAACACTAATCAGAATGCAGACTACACATCCCTTTATTAAAGCAATATTTTATTTTATTCTATTGTAAACGTATTTTGGTACGTTACAGATTATTTATATAATTTATTATTTCGTGGGGCTGAACGTTATTAGTCACGGTTTTTTTGTTTGGCATACCTAGAGAGTAAATGTGACATTTTATAACGAGCCGGATGTGACTGTATCGCCGATTTTGTAACTTTTTTATTTTATTAGACGCCATCCTAATAACAGGAAAGGGGTTTTTGCCACCATTGTTTCGTTTAACTAAACTGCGAATGGGACCGAGTCGAGGTTAGCTAGTAAATGTTGGTGCCTCAAGACAAACTTATCTGCTTCTTGAAGACGCCATTCCAGAAAGTGCTACTTCTCCTTGTACTACCAATACTAAATATGCTGGACTTTTGACGCGGTGTACAGCTTCGCGATATAAGACAGTTCGACTTTCTTTGCTTGGAATCTTAGAGGTTGGAATGAGACTCAGCTCTAGCTACCGGGTTTTTCCCTCTTATTGGATGTATTTCACATAACTTATGTTATTAAAATTAAGTTAGTGACACGATAATTTTAGTATTATTACATAGGAAAACTCGGTTTGCAACATAAAATACTTTAACTATCTAAGTTATACAGAGTAATTACTGACCGTAAAAGCTGAATATTACTAATATATTCTTCACTACTTGCAAACTTTACAACTCATTCTAAAGACATATTGTAAGGATGGATGTTCATTCAAATAAGATATTTACAGTCTGTTACTTACTTCACTTCACTATGACCTTTGAAAGAAATGTGCAATGGGAGTGCATGACTGGATTTATTTGCTTGGACATACTCCATTGCAAAATAAATGACTGTTAAAAGGAAAACTAAAAATAATACAAGAAAACATAAATAAGCAGAGTATGCTTTAGTCATCAGGATACATACACAACATGAAATTCCAAAACTGGAATCTGGTCAGATAAAAACAATGAACAAACAGAAAATAAAAGAAATAACAAGAATATAAAAATAGCTAAGTTGGCATGCGACACAACGATGAGACGAGACAAAAACACATACCGAAATACAACAAAACAACGATGAGACTAAACAAAACACAAATATGTCAGACCCAAACAGAAAAAACAACAAACGACACAAATGATGAGACGAAATAAAACACAGTAGTTTTCCAAACAGTCAGTATAAACGAAGTTTCGGGAACTGGAATCTGTTCCCATCATCAGGTAGACACACAGGGTTCAGGAACACGGTGCGACTGATGAGGAGACTCCGCCGTTTCCTCATGTGCCATCCGAGGCCGTGCTGTCGCGAGACCGAAAGCCGAAGCTTCCATAACTCGCTGGGTGTTTGTAAAATCAAATGCACCCCGTTTGTTTTTATTTTGTGCTGTAAATTTGTTTCTCTTTTAATCAATGGAATCCACATATTTCTTAATTAAATGCTCTGTTTACTGAAAATATTGTTATTGCTAATAATAAAGGCTGATTCTTTTATTTTTCTTTTAATTTTGTCAGTTTCCTGCATAAGTGGTTTAGAGTCTTCCCAAAGGATTTTGTGGCTATTTTCCCATGCATGTTCGGCCAGTCTAGATTTTTGAGTTTCGCCTTTTTTGCAATTGTTTTTGTGTTCTTTTATGCGGTTTATAGAGCTCTGCCAGTTTCACCAATGTACATATGGCCGCATTCACAGGGTATCTGATATACACAGTTGTGTGTTTGTAGTTCGTCTGTGGCTGGTTTCACCCTAGTAACCATACTTTTAATGGTTGCTTTAGATCGGAATGCTGTTCGAAGTCCGTATTTGTTCCCTAGACGTCTTATTTTTTCAGAAAGGCCTCGAACATACGGAATAACTAGGGTTCCTGATGGTTTTTCTGTTTCTGTGGACCCTGCGTGTCTACCTGATGACGGGAACAGATTCCAGTTCCCGAAACGTCGTTTATACTGACTGTTTGGAAAACTACTGTGTTTTGTTTCGTCTCATCATTTGTGTCGTTTGTTGTTTTTTCTATTTGGGTCCGACATATTTGTGTTTTGTTTAGTCTCATCGTTGTTTTGTTTTATTTGCGTTTGTGTTTTTGTCTCGTCTCATCGTTGTGTCGCATGTCAACTTAGCTACTTTTATATTCTTGTTATTTCTTTTATTTTCTGTTTGTTCATTGTTTTTATCTGACCAGATTCCAGTTTTGGAATTTCATGTTGTGTATGTATCCTGATGACTAAAGCATACTCTGCTTATTTATGTTTTCTTGTATTATTTTTAGTTTTCCTTTTAACAGTCATTTATTTCGTATGTCCAAGCAAATAAATCCAGTTCACATCACTAACTACACGCTGAAAATGGTATTCAGCCGAACTAATTTCGTTGAAACTTTATGAATAAATTTGAAATGTAAAAGGTCTTCTTGAAATGAATATTGGTGTTTTACGTTTTATTATATATATATATATATATATATATATATATATATATATATATATATATATATATATATCCGATAATCTGTAAGGTTTTTCTATTTATCACTTTTTTTCCAGTTTATAAACATGTATCACAGTTTTGTTAAGTATGTGAAAAACCCCACAGTTATTTACCAAGTTTTTTGATGAAATAAATTTCCAACTATTTCTGTTTTGCACACATTGCATGCTTGTCGCACAAAAATGTCTATTATATAAATTTCGATATGTAATAACAGAAACATAAAATACTATGCTTACCACAAACTGGCAGTAAGTTCATAACTGGGAGAAAGACAAGAGCAAATACTACGCAGAGCTTCCGCAACATTTAAGGAAATAAAAAATTATTGAACTCTATACCATATAGGCCCTAAATCTAATACGCTTTTTTGCTCCCTACTTTATCACAGCATATTTATTCGTATTCTACTTCTCCTAATGGTAGTAGCATTAATATTTAACAATCGTCAACAGCGTGGTAGACCTAAAGTTGTTTTTCGAATCATCATAGCACTAAACTAAAGTTAAATCATTAACAGTCTCGCGCGCTCATATTTCGTGTAAATTTTCATTTAAATCAAATTTTCATCTTCAAGAAGACAAAAAGAATATAACTAACTATGTAAAAAATTTTACTTGTTTTGACCAAGTTTTGAACTCACGGCAACTAAAAAAGTTCATTAATGGCGTTGCAGTTCTAACCACTATTTATATCTTTAATTTTTGTATTTATTTTTTATAGTATTTTTTATTTTAAAAATATTTGGTACAATGGCAAGGCTATCGCCTCGCCACTGCACCAAACGTCCCCCCCTTTATCCTTTAACTTGGCTGATTCATGTAATCCCCAGTCACCTTGTTTTTGTGTAATTGTCGTAATTGTATGTTGACGTGTGGCACCCCGACAAGACGAAAACACCCAGACCTGAACCCGAGGAAGTGACTGTAAATGTCACCTCATCGGACGGGAATCGAACCCTGACTCAACACCCAGAAGCGCTAACCACTCAGCCAAACATATTACATCACATGTTACAAGTGAGGTTATTAGTAAGTATTACGTAAGTTGTAACAACGTTTATTTTAGTCATAAGTAATTAGTAGTTTTCAGCCTCAGTAATTTTGTTCTGCCGTTTTGTTGTGTTTCACGCTGATACGTAATTCTTATATTCCACATGTGCCCTCAAACTCGCTTTATTTCAAGGAGGTGGCATTTGCCATGTCGGCCATATCGTCTGCTTATTACACTCGACGTATACGAGTTGTGAAGGTGAACGGTGCCTACCGAGAGAGTACCAACTCGCACGGTCTGGACGTATACGAGGGCCCTCGTATGGTTCGAGCTTACCGTTTTTTTTTTTTTTTAAATCGTGCGAGTTTCGACAGAAAATTTAACGAATCGTATACGAGTGCAGTTCGAGCTTAGGCCCCCTGGACAACAGCTAACTACACACCGGTTGTCACTTTTCAGCTGACGAGACTGTACACACTGCTTGTCGCGACGCAAGGATAGTGGTCACGACGGACATGCCACTTGCTCGCTATTGGCAGGGAGGTTGTAGCGGGGCAAAGGAGAGAAGGAGGGTGGGGTATGTCAGAGAGGGGGATGGTTGTAGTTCACATATTTCCGAAGACACACTTAGGTTTGTCGAGCAGTAGTCACTTCACCCACCGCGGCCTCCTATATATTATGCAGTCAGCCAAATAATATTAAATTTTTTTTTTATTTGCGCAGCGATTTGATTTGTTTTAACGAGTTTCAGACTCGCAAAACATTTTCTAGATATTCATTTACACGTGCTTCAATAGCATAATTTTCCTTATGTTATACAAACGTTGTATATTTTATGTATATTTTTTGCACATACTCATTCTTCTGCTGAATTGTTAACTTATTTGATAGCCTTGACAAACCAACGAATGAATGACACGTTACTAAACCTCTTAAATTTCATACTTGTATTACGTAAAATTTGATGCTGACGACAAGAATACTTTGAAACTCCATAACCATTTCCACATACCTCTATACTTTTTCTTTTTTTTCTTTTGACGCAATGGCGTATCATGTATGAAAAAATATTTTAATATTTTCTTGTTAATTTTGTGTTATTTACTTTGACACTACATACATAATCTCTCTATATAAAATGAAGAGCCCCATTCACACACTCATACACTCGTCAACGCACAGTCCAAACCTCTGTACCAAGATATGTGAAATTTTGAAAGGGGCTTTCCTTACGCCGTAGACACAAATTAAGTTTTTTTTTCAAAATTTGAAAATTATAGTAAATCAGTGAAATGTGGTGAAATATGTTTTTCCATGAATCCTCAATAACGCTTAAACCAGTTGAGATATCAAGGTGATTTTTACATCAGCATAAATTTTACAAAAATGCGTCTAGTGATGATGGTGCATCGCGAAAATGTTTTTGCCAATATATCCTTGAAACCACTGTAGTTTCTTGAAACATATATGATTCGGTGATATACTTCTGAGATAACGTAGCTGTCTGCCGACGAATAACAGGCATAACATATTATAATATCGGGATTCTTATTGGCTCAATGAAATAGGGTAACAGTTCCAAGTAGAAGCTAAAGCAAGTAATCTTCTGGTAACCTGAACGTGTGTTGAAATCAAGCAAACAGTCAAGTTTTTCCGCGATATACCATCATCTCTACATATAACCTGTTTTTTATTATTTAAAAACTAATGGGGCTAAAGTTGAAAAATATAATTTAAATAAATTTCCGATAAATTTTAAACCTATTGTGAAATCGAATTGATTGATGTATCAAAATCAAGCCTACGAACAGCCCTAACAAGCAGTTCCAGGACTTTTTGAAATTCAACCTCTAAGGACATTAAAAAAATATCTTTGTTTTAACTAAGGAGGGAGTTACAGCCAAATTCTTCTAATTGTTTTACTAATGTTTGTTTTTGTACGAGGTATAATTTGTTTTGTAGATATACTTAGTGATTACTTTTGTAGTAATGAAAATTTCTTGCTTACACAGTTTTTATATAGTGGCATGTAAAATGACAGTAGCATAAAACGGTATTATACAAGAAAAGGAAAATCGACTGACTTAAGAAACGAATTAATTCATACTGAAGAACAGTGTAATGGGTTACGTCAAGACATCTATAAACACCGGCAATGACATTTTCCGTATTAAAAAAGAATGGCAGAATTTTGGCTATTTTTTTTTTTCAAATTCAGCAATTGTTTAAAGAAACAAAAAAAATCACTGAAGTTGTTTTATAAATATCTTGACGTAACCTGTGACACGGTTCTTCAGTGTGAAATCATTTAATTTTTCTAAGTCAGATGGTTTTCGTCTCTTGTATAAAACCGTTTTTACAAATTTGGGCTTGATCTGCCTGTTCACAAAATCTATGAATTCTAGAAACTGTTCAATATTCTAAATATATTCACAATATGTGTCTATATAGTAAATCATATATCGTGCAAACATTAAAATTATTTTAAAAAATTAAATTCTGCAGGGATCCCCTACCCCACCCCCTTAATCGACCGTATCTTTTAGACGTGTGGAGATATCGCGATATTTCCGAATAAGAATTAAACTTACGTAAATAACTAATAACTGATTAAATAATTTTTCGAAATTCGACAGTTTAAGTGGCGGAAAGATGTAAAATGTTACAGAAGTATCGAAAAGCAGATATGAATACGGAGAAACAATTTTTTTAAGTTATTACTTTTTGTCAAGCTCTTGATACGTATACCGCTTTGGGCACAGGCCTATCTTAACACATTTGCTTGTTATCAATTCTGACGAACTTTCTTGACGTAATAGTTTGGGACACTGGTAGGAAGTTTAGTTAACTACCCCAAATAAAGCTACCTATATTTACATTTTTGTTAATTAGTAGCAGAAAATTGGTATCCAAAATATAAACATATTTTTTGTGAGGAAATTTTATGTTGTTAAATTGTGGTTATGCGATTAATATTTTAAAACTACGTGTTTTACATTCAATGTGAAATAGTTACCACGAACACTTTATCAACAATTACATTTGTATATGTGCATTTAGCTTGATACAGTAACTTTTGTAATACTATCTGTTTATACTTCACAGTAACAGCAACACCAGCGCTGTATATCTGTGCTGTTGTTCACTCAAGCCCCTCACTTGTGGCGCTATATTTCGATTAGTGAGCACGTAAGTAGACTTCAGCACAGTTTGACGTTGAAAACCTGTACTAAGAGCTGTATTTTTCTGGTAGAACAGTTTATGCAATGTGCAGTTTCGCTGCGTTTCACTTCAGAACACTTGACACAAATTATTTTATTGAGAGGGAAGTCGCATAGCGTGTTGTTGTTCTAAATGCTATTTCCTGCATAAAGGTAGTCAATCCTTTTTACCACGCCCTTATTTTTTATTGGTCACTCAAGAAAAACAGAAACTCTTCAACACTATTGGTTAAGAGGAAACACCAGTAAAAATTGTTAGATCAGTTGTATATTATAAGAGTTAATACCGCTCCCATTGGACTGTAATGATTTGGCAATATTCATTTAGGTATATCGTTATTTAATTATTCTACATTACGTTGATTTAGTTATAATAATATGACAATCATGTGTGATAAATAGCTTAGTTTATTAAAATCGCATGATGTGTTCATTGACCCTCATATTCTATTGAAGTGTGCATTCTATTCCTATGCATGGTAAATATGTCCGGCAAACATTTAAAACTTTCCCAGAGAAAATTTTAATTCCTGGGGGGGCTGGCATGCGACATGCACGTTTCGAGTATCATCAGGTGAACACCTTAGGAATCATTCCAGCACGTGCCTCACGCTCAGAAAACCATGGGAAACCTAAATCAAGACGACTAGATTGGTATTAAAACCCATTTCATTTCGAACGCAAGTCCTACGTGTTACTGTTGGGCCAGTGAATGTAGTATTGTATTGTTCATTTGTTTTCGTGAAGTTAAGAAATTTAGGCAGTTCGTAACAGCTATGGTCTTGAGAGCCGATGAGCATGAATAATGTAAAATGGAGCAGCAACGAAATGTACTCAATATTGTACAAGGGCAGTACAGGAAATTCCTAAGAAAAACACGAGACTTTTATTTGGTTCCATCTCCAGCCGACAGGACCGCTGTTCCTTCTGCAGCAGCACATTGCTCTATGGTAGTTCAAGTGTTATATTATCTTTGATACAACTAAATCCAGTCAAGTTTTATATATTGTTTTGTGCAAATTTAAATGTATTCGTGATTTTAAAATATAGACGTACTCTGATATTATTTTCATAAGCTAAAAATTAAAATATTAATAAATACTTTCACGTACCATTAGCCTAAGAGAAATTCAGTCTGTAAATGTATAACCACAATAGAAAACAAAGACAAGAATGTGAATTTTGTTAGTGTTTCCAGCTCTCGCCGTCGGTAACAATGTTAAAAAGCGGAGTTTTCCATATTGTCCCTTACGATATTTGATGTACATACGGCAGAAACGGTAAACCGTCGTAAAAATCCACCGACCCGTGACTCGTCCGACACAATCCCTCACTTGTGAAAATCCGGAATGACTCGGCGGGGATTGAACCTGTATTGCCTATTTGAGTAGCACGTTTTGTAAATGACTCATCCTAAAATTTTTGGGGAAGGACGAAAAACATTATTGCATGTCATAACCACACAAATCCCTTCGGAAATATATTTGTTACATTCAGGTTGCTACCTGATACAGTATGCATCAAGATAATTGCGATAACATCACCAGTTTTGATATAATTCACAGAGATGAATTGGACTAGGGACAGTTTGAAACTAAAAGGTATACAATGGACATTTTGAAATCAATACAAATGGACAAGAACAGTTTTGTTTCCAAACATATTTTTGCATCCGTATTTCATTAAACTAAAAGGCAATTACTAACACAAGCAACACAAAATAAATTAAGTGTTATACAGAAATAAGTTTTACATTTAAATCAGACAAAATATATGAGCACAATAACTACTTACATGTAAAAATAAACAATTAGGTCTTGATACATATTTCAAAATTCAAATCACAGCATTTGTGGATGACACATTTAACCGAACTTCAATTTTAATTTAAAAATAGGAGATGACATTTCCAGAAATTTTCTTGCAAGGAATTCTTGTTTAGATCTGAATAAGGTATTGAGGTTTTAATTTTTACATCTCTATCCAAAACATGCAATAAGAACATAAGAATAGACTACTCCTAATCATTGTCACAGCATATCAGACCCCCTTCAAGTTCACCTTCAGAGACTTCAGCAGTTGTATATGTACTCAATACTTCGCAGTAGAACTGCAGGTCAGGATTGTCCTCCCATTGTTACGGTGTCGCAATCCTGAGGCGTCGTTGGGGTCGCGGAAGAGCAGGAGGACGATTGCACAACCCTGCGGCGTCGGTGGTGTCGCAGAAAGGCGGTCAGTGGGTGCTGAGTAATCAACAAGTCACCAAAAAGTGGCGGATTGCGGCAACAGTGGTATCCTAGAAATCAGATGACTTGAAGAGTTAAGTGGGTCTTAACACTTACCCAACACCCTAGAAAACTCCTGGATTCAGCAGGGATTGCTCCGCCTCTGGGCATAGTTGGGAGCCAATCAGAGGGGAGGATTTTGATGGCCTGGTGGGGATGCGAAGAATGGTATAGACATCGAGCTAGCTACCGAGGGGAGTTCGAGAAGAGAGTCGAGGAGTGAATCTTTTGCTCCGGCGGCGACCACACCTAGGGACTCTGGGTGCGACCCTCTGGCTAGAGAACTAACTCCAACGGCGGCACGAGCGGTGAGTTCCTGTTGTTTTATGGAAGGAGAGTGATCCCTTACCTCTATCTCCTGTCTCACCTTACCCTAAACCTTCCACTCGCCTCTATTTCTGTATTACTGTCATTCATTGTTTCTTCTATTCTAGTAAATCCTGTCACCTTTCATCTCTAGCTTATTTATCTTCCCCTTCCCGGCTAAACTTTGTAACACCATGCACCCCCAAAGTCCCAAAAATTTTTTTTACGTCAGCAGTTTTGTTGCTGTTCATAGGCTTTCCGACTGGAATCAATGTTAAATATGACCGCGAAAGGTCTACATTTGCTTTTATTACCTCTTTCGATGTTCCTGTGTCTGTTCTATACTATGTTTCACCTCTGATCAGTGTGCATGCAGATGGAGTCAACCCTGTAGTGAATTCTAAATGCCACTGTCCAGGTTTCTTCAGGCTTTGTTGTGACACAAGCTTATAATCATACACTGTCCAATCATCTCCTACCTTGAAAACTGTTCCATGGTTACGAAACATTTCGCAGTATGTTTCAGGCTAGATAACTGTGTCCATATCACTCAGTTCACTTTCGACTCGTCCAAAGACCCGATCTTGTGGTATGTAGGAGCGCCCCGGTACAGGATAAATTAAGTGCACTTCATTCACATGCTGCAGCACACCATTTTTAAGCCAATACATGAGCATGCATCGCATGGAAGAGTTCTTATTCTATCCCCCACAACCATATGCAAGCAAACAGATCGTGGAGAGCCTTTCAAAGTTCATACTATTAAACCTGTGATGCACTGCAGACGAAATCTGTGATGATCACTTGGCTCCATTGGCTTCTGTCCATGTACTCTATATTTAGGCTGCTTATCAGTTGATGTACCTTCACATATTATATATATATATTTATATATATATATATATCTGCATTGACACATAGCGTCTTCCGAGTCGGGATGACCTGGGTTCGTGTCAGAAACTTGTTCTGGGCGGGAAACAGAGGGCGATGCAATCACTATAACGATACCGGTAGTACTATTTTCTTGTGCCATACTGTGCAATAATATGTACGTACAGAATGTATTTATTCGCTTAGTATAGAGTTACAACAACCCCATTCATACAATAACTGCGAAATTTTCGCTGCATTTACAAATTTACTATCAAACTTGCTCGCTAGTTTTCGCAGTGACGGACATCCGTATTCCTCTTGCACGTCTACTATTTCCAAGTATTTTGTACATGATTTGCTTAAATTCTTTTTCTGTTCTAATCCCGCTACATATACAGTCTTGACGTCTTTATTCAGTAGTGCGGCGATTTCATCCGAAGCTCTCTCATTCTGTATTTCTCCATCGTTCCAGTCAAGACTGTGAAAGTGTTTCGTAAGCCACGTGTTTGTTTTTTTTGCTCTTCTCGTCCAGGAGTTTCCACGGGTACGGGGAACGGAAGGTTTGGGTTCGGGTCCCGCCACCATCTTCATAAGTCACTACGATTTCTTTAATCACGAATCCGTTTTGGCTCTGGAAACCTTGTATATTACAGTACATAATGTTAGCGACTGTTCCATCCTTTGAACACTATGTATTTATATGTTCCCAGTTGACTAATTTTACCAAGCCCGAGAAACAGTCATAGTTCACTATTCTATTGTGTATAATAAGGCAGTAAGCAGCCGTGTTATGTGGGACGTTTTCCTTGCAAATAATTTTAATACTGCAATCAACTGTACTGTTTTGAACTCGCTCGTTTTGTTTCGACGTGTCAAAAACCAACAAAGGTGCCATATCTCGATATTTTTGCGGTGACAGTATCGGACATGAGTCTCGCCCGTAGTACGCTGTTTGAAACTGAGAATACAAATAGTATGGAAGTATGTATCCTTCCTGGTCAAACGATGCATTTAAGTCAACATATGGGCTAACTTTCGTTGTTCAAAAAGATTTTTACGTTTTCAACCTTACAATGGTCGAAAGTTGATTTATCGGCTTTAATTTGGTGTTGTTTGTCCGTCTGAAGTGTGATGTGGGACGAACCAGTCTAATGCAGTTACTGTCACTGCAGCTGGGTCTGGAATGTCACCATCCCCTAAAACAGCATCGACGTGGGATGTAGCCAACATCAGGACAAGTTCTTGTCTTGCCCCTATAATTATTTTCTTACAGTCCTCAGCGAATCCAAGCAACATGGAGAGCGGAATGCAAACTTCGAATTTTCCATTTTCGTATACAGGTACCTTATAGTTATCGCCTAGACCCCAACCGGTCATTTGAACTGAGGCATGATTGTTCGGTGTAAGTGAGAGGTAGTTTTTTATCGTGGTGGTTATGCCAACGTCCCTCGTTTCATCGATAGCCACGCCATTAAACTCGTAAATAATACGCTCAAATAGGTCAAGTATACCGTTGCAAACAAACTTTGTGGTAGTAGGGTGAGTCCCGTTGGCCTTGTTAAGCATGCCTCATACACGCAAAAATGATTGACAAGGAAGAATGTAGATATCCTGGCGTTGTGTTGGAATGCGAACTTCTCTCCCGGGTGCGAACGGGCCCCCCAGATACGGTTGGTAGCAATGGAATTCTTGTTTTTCAATTTGGTCGTCAAATTCAGCTCGTCGTGCTATGTCGAGAATGTCGTCTGCCATTCCGATTCACTTTGTAGCCTTGCGCACAGAGAAACTTGACATTAGTAGCTGTTAGCGCACCGACGGTTCGCGACCAACTGATCCTGGGTTCGATGGGTCGCTTACCTATATTAACTTTTCTTGCGAACTTTAGGCCCATCTTTTCAAATGTAGTCGTAGAGTGATTTCTTCGTTTCTGAAATTTATTAGTTTGTCATTTTGGTCATCCACTGACACAGTAACTTCTTGAAAGCTCTTTGCCACGACCGGAATATAAATGATACTTTGGGGTACTTCCACGATTTTATATCCAGGTCCAACGACGGGTGAAAACTCGTATATCGAGCTGCTAGGTTTTCCGTTCACGTAGCTGCTACCTGCCAAATTACAATTTATATGTATCACATTTACTGCCATAATGTTGACTGGTTGCGAAGACACGTGCGTTTGTCCTGCTTCGTATACTCTGGGTTCGAACCCAAGCATTGTGCCAATAGTATCCTGTTTTGTAAAGTCTATATTTTTACTGCAGGATATTTCCGCCTTCAAGGTGTTTGGATTTCCGCCCAGTTCGAAAGCTACGTCTACCGGTAAAGACTTCTTGATGAAATTAGCTATGTCTCCTAATTCGTAAGCTCCGGTAGGAATGTTGATTTCCCTCGTTTCAGACGTTCCTTTCGGTACATAACGGAAAAATGAATTTTTATTTTGTTCGATATTAGCCACGGAATTGTAAGTTTGGAAATCAACGAGACCGATGCTCCAGTCTCCTTCTTCTAGTTTCAGAGATGGGTAAAATGTAGCTCTCTGTTCAGAGGTATGACCACTCATAATGATTGACACAGACATACTGACAAAAAGTACTCGGCGCGGTACCTGTTTTATATATTAAGCTAAATTCGCTTTTCATTATTTTTTGCTAGGTATGAAAGACACAAATGTCCGCAGTTCCATGAGTTTAGTGATTGCTCTGTTTCATAGTTGTA
The DNA here is from genome assembly GCA_003012365.1 of Medauroidea extradentata. Lineage (NCBI taxonomy): Eukaryota > Metazoa > Arthropoda > Insecta > Phasmatodea > Phasmatidae > Medauroidea > Medauroidea extradentata. Next base: position 29,905 of record PNEQ01024191.1, on the reverse strand, counting down.
TGTCAGTAACATGTTTTTAAGGTTCTTGCGCAGTTCGGGCAGTGGCTGCAAATTGCCGAACCGGTCGTAATATTCAGCTCTTCTCCCACACTTTCTGTAAGCTACCCAGTTTGTGCCGGGACCATCTGAAGTATCCTGGTTTATTATAACACATTCGTTTTGTTTGGGTTTTGAAGGTAGTTTATCACGCATGTACACTCCCCTAAAGTTTGGTATTTTTGTTTGTGTGCGTAAACTTCTTCTATACCAATGTTCGTGACTGGTCGTCTAGGCAGAGACCTTAAGATATTTTTGCGCGAGGCTTTTTCATTTTCTTCTTCTTCTTTCCTGCACCTCCGCCATGGTACGGACGACTAATGAACAAACCTAGTCCGTTTTTTTACCCATAGCAATTGCTTCTAGTTTACGGTTGTGACGAGTGTTTTCGTCTAACTGTTTACGGTCATTAGAAGCTTTCTTCGCCGCACTAACAATGTCCTTTACTGCGCCTGTAATACCGGCCAGGGCTCCTATAGCAGGAATTAGTGCGGGCAGGAAGCCTCCAGTCTTCGTACCCAGCTTTTTTCTTGCCATGCGATTTTTTCTCTTGGAACTTATTTTACGTGCTTTTTTTGTTTTGACTGGATGCAAACCCATATCTAATTTAACCTTTGATTTCATTATGTTGGAGACACCCAGGCTGCTATTTTTTCTCCAATACCTATGCCTGGCGCTTTACGTATTTCGTCGGCCTTGTATGCTAGTAACTTATCGGCCTCGTGCCTAGATTCTAAATCTTTGTGTTGGTCGTAAGCTACGTCATGCCACTTGCAAGCTTCATCAAGTGCGTTTATACCACTGTCACCACACGCTAACCTCTCCTTCAACTTTGTTCCTGGTCCACAAAACTTGTATCCGGGAATATGTAGCTCAACTGGTAGACTATTGATAAGGGAGTCGACGATACCGTGACCTGATTTTTCTGTCTTCACTTTAAGAGACATAGGAGTAAACTGAGCTATAAACGTATAAATATCATTCTTTTATTCATTTTTGATTCAGTATCATGGATATAATCAAATAGAAAGTTACTCTTCCTGTGTATGTGACAGAAGCTGATGAAACAACTCAAGAATCACGTCATGGTATTCTACTGTCAAACACGATCAGATTGATTATAGCAGGGCCAAGTGGTGGGAGAAAAACCTGCGTACTTCTTAGTTTACTTGAAGAACTGAACGGACTTCGATTTGAAAATATTTACATATACTCGAAATCGCTCCAGCAGCCGAAGTACCAATGACTGGCTCGAATTTTTCAGGCTATAGAAGAAATCGGTTATTTTCCATGCAGTGACAATGACCAAGTTATACCACCGAGGAAAGCAAAGATGAACTCTGTATTTGTATTTGACGACATTGCTTGCGAGAAACAGAATTGTATTCAAGAGTACTTTTGCATGGGACGTCATGTGGGTATTGACTGCTTCTATTTGTGTCAGATGTATTCGCGCATACCCAAACATTTTATTCGCGATAACGCGAATTTGTTGGTGTTGTTTCGTATGGATGAGCTAAATTTGCGTTATGTGTATGACGATCATGTTAACACAGACATGACATTTGCTGAATTCAAAGACATGTGTTCTTTATGTTTAAGTTTGGATTTCTAGTATTGGTGAAAGACTGCGACCTACATTAGGGGCGTTATAGAAGAGGTTTCGATCAGTTTATCATATGTGCCCGACCAAGAGTAACGGTACCGTTTCCAAGTTTGGAAGTGATAAAGGTTCTGTAAGTGTGTTAACTGAAGCACGTATCACTAGTATTCGCAGAGACTTGTCGCTCATTGGAAAAAAGATTGAGTGTGTTAAGAATAAACTGCTGGACGACCTGATTGCAATCGACCAACATGTAGATGGTATAGAAGCTAGACTCCAAGATTTAATTAATGTTTCTAATGCACAAAGACAAGATGAATTAAGGTCCTTACAAAACATGCTTATTTCAAAACTGGCTACGAAAACAGACCTTGTGAGACACAGCAAAAAGATACAGGACATGTGTTCTGAGCGATTCGATAAAATTGAGAGTCATTTTGGAAAGTCACGAATAACAACAAACATATAAATATAATACGTAAACATACTTTCTACTCAGTTAACAATGGAAGACGGGACTGTGTTGACGAGTGATCTCCAGCGAGCAATAGATGCAGTACGCACAAAATATTTACTAGCTAAAAATAACAGATTAACTCTCGAGGTTAGAAGAGAAGAAGCCTTCCGACCAATCACCAGTTGTCTCGACAAACTCGCGTCGTGTCCTCGCAAAGATACTTCACCTATAGTAGTAAACAAACAGGAAATCAAAGAGGAAGAACAACACCCGAATCGAAAACGTAAAAGAATTGCACCTGACCGAGACGATTATTCCGACGAAGACGATAGGCCTTTGATTGAACTGTTGCACAAGCGAGTGCCAAAACGAGTGCGCGAAGAGGGGCCTGAAGCCAACTCGCTTCTTAACCCCTACATCGCTTCGTTTTCTGACCGGAACAGCGACCCAGTATACGGTCTGCAGAACCATGATGGCAAATGGTTTCTGGGAAATAAAGAAGTAAAGTTTTTGGCCGGAGATATACTACAACTCGGCAATCGTACAGTTAAAAAATCACGCAGGGACTGTGTGAACTTTTGTTTCGCAGACGGCCAGGACATTATACCGAATCAGATCTGCGCAGGTATTGTCTGTTGCTGCAGTACAGTCATGCACATTACATCAACGATAATCCTGCAACATGAAGATTTAAAGATACATCGCACGAAAAATTCTCCATTATAGCTGGACTATTTCCTAAGTTAAGCACGTCCGTTGGTACAGGTTTAACTCAGAAACTTGTATCACAAAATAAAATCGACTACATTTTCTGGGACGATCCAAACGTGTTGGTTGATAGGGTGAGAATTCTCCTGGCTTCGCAAGCTGCAGGCAACCGATCACACACTAACGAGATAATTTCTATAATTGAAGAATTGAGCGAGGCCGGCTACATAGTAAAATGACCAAATATGCTGTTTCCAGCGAACTTCATAAATCAGCTAGAAAAAACTATCCTAGAAGGAAATACGTAATGAAAGGACTGGACGATACATTTCAGTCAGACCTAATAGAAATGCAAGATTTTTCTTGTGAGAATAAAGGTAATCGATACATTTTGACTGTCATTGACACATTTTCGAAATATGCCTTTTTCTATACCACTAAAAAACAAGTCTGCAGGCAAAGTATCAAAAGGTATGGCGAGTATTCTTGCCCTCGGACGAATTCCGTTTAACATTCATACAGACGATGGACGGGAATATTTTAACGCGAGTTTCCGAACATTGATGAAAAAGTATAACATAAATCACTATTCGACTTACTCGGGACTCAAAGCAAGCATCGTTGAACGCTTTCATAGAACTCTAAAAATTAAACTTTGGAAGCATTTCACGGCTAATGGAAACTACAAATGGGTGGAGTTACTACCGAAACTTGTTCGTGAATATAACAGTACGGTTCACTCCACAACGCACATGAAGCCTAAAGATGTTAAGGACGATGCCTTGCTTCGTTCTGTATACTCCTACGGGAAGAAGAAAGATCCTCGCAAGCCTAAAGCGTCTATTGGAGACTTGGTTCGAATCTCGAAGCAACGTGGAGTGTTTCATAAGACCTACCATCACAACTGGTCGGAGATACAGCGTACGAAGTTCCCTGATGTGTATTTGGTCGAGAAGATACTGAAACGACGTAAAGGTCAAGTGTACGTACGTTGGGTTGGACATAGTGATCGAGAAAATAGTTGGATCAATGAGAAAGATATTTTGAAATAAGTGTTTTACTTGAATGTACCATATTATTTTTTGCAAATAAATGTATGTTTAAATTTTT
>PNEQ01024191.1:0-25891 GCA_003012365.1 Medauroidea extradentata | reverse complement strand
TGCATTAAACATGAATTTTTTGCCAGGACCTTATAAATATAACCCCCGTGAACACATCGAAAAAAAAAAAATTACATGCTACTTGTTCAGAATTTTAATATTAATTCAACAGTGTTTGTATTTTTCAATTCGAAGCAGCCGTTTGCAAAATATAGACTTGTAAAGTCGCAAAGTTATATGTTTTCACATTGCCCATGTTGAATTAATGGCGAGACAGAAGCTGCAAGCGTGCACACGTCTCGGGCATCACGACGTGCTTCACCCTCCCCCTCCTTTCCCAGACTGCTTGCTAGGTAGAGTTACTGATAACAGCTACTGCATCTCTCTCGCGACGACGCAAGGAGGCTAGCTAGCTACGTATATGATTCTACTTTATCCAAAGTCTGCTGTGAAAGTAATTTTTATACATGATTTACTTGTACACTAACTCACATATGATGCGTAGTCACTCTATGCAATATTCTTTTCTCCATCCTGTGATGGAACAGTACTTTTTTGGGGGGGAAGAATATATATTTACTAAATTGACAACTTTTTTTAATTTGGTAGTGAGTGGATATTTATTAGGTATGTACCTCTGTTGAGAGCTTAGGTATACATGGTAAACATTAGCTAGATTGTGTTTTTAAACCACTTATATTATTTTGAAGTTCTGGTTATGTATTTTATTACATGACGGTTTCATAAACGTAAAGACAAATTATTTTTTGAAAACTATTTATTTACAATACAATACATTGACACTTTTAATATTACATTCAGTATTTAATTCAGTACAGCAAAGTCTCTCTCTCGTTCACCATGGGTTATCGTAAAACCAAAGTCTCCGGGCTTCCGAGTTACACTGTGCACAAAATGTATTTTTCTCGCAGTTGTGAAGTTTATCAGTATACATTTCAACAAGTTTCCGTAATGTAGGGCACTTAAACGTCTTATGTGCATTGATAATTTTAATGCTGCTCGAGCACACACTACATAACACAAGCTTCTGTTTGTTTCCGATAACAAACACTGGACAATCTTCATTTACGATGTAACCCAAGACATTGGGTATTTGGGTGTATGGAATGTTGGCGGAATCCCACTTGAGTCCATGTTTCTGGTATGTTTGCAGTCTGTACAATTGTTGTGTGGTACGGCTCAGATGATCCCAAGGACATGGTGGTTCGAAGGTGAAAACTTTTGTCGTCAGGTCATCGTCGCTGTCCGATATTGACACCTGCTTGATGGTGAATGTGTCTTGCGAACGAAAGCCTTGGATGTTACAGTACATGCTACTGCATGCAATTAACTTATGAAAAACGTCACTACTCGGTCTCACAGGTAAGCGTCTTTGGAGTACTGCTGTCACTAGACGTGTTGCGTACTGTAGTGGATGAAGTGCTGGTCGTTGACGAGCGTCGAAGCGCCTTGCACCAACTCCTGCGATGTGGCGTGTCCGGAAGCGAAGTATGGCCCCGGAAACACTCTTTGCATGGAAAACAGTCGAGAATGTCCTCGTCTTCTTTTAGATGATCTGGCAGGAACTTGTACACTGATGGTACCTCGTGTGGTGCATAGACGAGAAGAAATTCTTTGGGTAAGTACGGTAGCTCGTTCTCTCTGTCTAGCAATGTTAAAGATTTATACTTTCCATACGCCACTATAGCAGATAATATTTTTTGTCCGGATGAACAGCAAGCATACATTTCATCTGAAGAGATAAGTTGATAATGGAGAAAAACATACTGAGTGCTCCCATGCATTATATAGCTTTTTATTAAACCATTGTGCAAGGAGAGGGGGGGAGACGTTCCTATTGGCTAATGGAAATGTTGGTGGGGGGAAATGGCACATAAAGTAGAAGGGGAAATAAAATAATTTCTTGGAAAATTAAGGGAGGGAGAGGTGGAGGGGGGTGTAGTAGTTAGAGCAGGTTATAACATGATTGTCGGTGAGAGGGGAAAGTAGGGGAAGGAGGGGGGAAATCATCACGTGACTAACAGCCAATTATATTAAAGGATGGGATAGGGGGAGGGGCGATTAGTTAATATATACATGTAAAAAGTGGTGGGGGCGTCAGTGTGTCGATGGAGCTCGCCCGGGTAAGACGTGTCGGTAGATGATTTAATTAAATAACTTTATATAAAAAGTTTTTTTATTAAATAGTTTTTATTAAATAGTTTTTCTTTAAAAATAATTTTATTAAAAATAATTTTATTAAAAATGTTATTTATTAAATACGTGCAGGGTTATAATGGAATGTGAAATCGAAAATTTTTTGGAAGAAACACCAAGATGGCGACCGGAAACAAGATGGCGCTCGGAAACAACATGGAGGTAATATTTTTTTCGGAATTTTTTCGGAATTTTTGAAATTTTTTGAAAATTTAAAATTTTTGAATTTTTAAAATTTTTTTTAAATTTTCGAAATTTTGGAAATTTTTTTGTAATTTGACACTCAAGGTCAAGGTTAAGGTTAAAGGTCAAGGTCATCCAACATGGCGGCCGAGCCCGTGACGTCACAACATGGCGGGGGGCTCCACACTCCGGCTCCATGTCCTGGAATCGCCATAATCATACTACTATCTTGAATAGTGAATTCACTACACTTAAGTGATCCTGAAACATTCTTACACTGGGAAAGTTGTGGTAATTTATTAGGAGAATAATAGCACTTCTTTTTTGCCACTGTTCGTTTCCAAGAATGCGACATCCTATGTCTTTTACGACCTGCACCTCTAAGATGCTCCGGCAGAATTGTTATTAGATTGTTTACCTTCCATTATAAAGTCCACTGTTTTTCGAAAAATGTAGTACAGTATCAAATCCTTGTTTGACTACATGAAATAAAAACAAGGAAACTGTCACTTCATTTGATTATTTCTACTTACAAGCAAGAGTTTTCAACAAACTTTGTCCTGCAACAAATGCATGTGTTGTAATATATGCTTAGTTAACTATAAATTGGCCGCAAATGGTCATCAAATTCAGAGAAGCACACACACATAACCTTCCGTTGATACATAATTAAATTGCATTTTTGATGCCAATTAGTATTGCCAATCTTTAAATTTCCTTTCGAACAAAGAATACTAGGAAGAGAAATAACAAAAAAAAAATGGGTTTTTCGAAGATGTACAATTACATACTAGCTGAACATGAGACATTTTGAAAACAAAGGCATTGTATGTTTTTGTAATAAAAAGGGGAAATGAGAAATTTTGATTCATAACATGCTTGGTCTCGTTGGTCGCCATATTGCTTTGGACAAGAGTCTGCCCGAGATTTTGCTGGTTTATAGAAAGTTCTGAAGTTAAATGAAGACTGTTTTACATAGACCTATATTTCAAGAATGCATTGTGACACAAAACTCGTTTTTGTGAAAAGTGGACATGAGACGTTTTGAAAGTGAGCCAGTCATTTGTAGTGCTGTGACAGCTTGCAAATACGGTATTTACAAACTTGTGGAATCTGATTTCTCAGTCTTTGGTGTGAAGAATTAGCGTCAACATTATGAACCGCGAGATGTATAACTCGATTATTTTACAAGATACAAAATGTGACATGATCCTTTGAAACTGGTTGAAAACCATGAGTTCCCTCCTCATTCGGCTCACAAGAAATGTAATCGGGGAATTTGTCATTTTATAGGATGCCAGATCTTGATCAAGGTCTCTATGAACAATTTGCGTAATTTATGAATAAAACAACAGATGATCTTCACGAGAACACTTATCTGAATTCTCTTGTAAAAATCTGCTCAAGAATTTTACAAAATTTTACGGGAAAGTGTAGCTCTCCTTGTTCATGAAAGTCACAGCTATCACAAAACTACAGTGGCAGGCACACAAAACTTTATTCGAACATATGAATCCCTTAAACACGATGAAGTTAATCAAGTCTATTTGCACAGGTTAGCACAGGTACAGGAAAATTGTTTATGATTATGACCTATCGTAGACTCTGTAATATTTTGTGGCTGGCAAAATATATACCTCCGTGGGCATCGCGAAGTGATTGGGGATGTGGGTGCATGTGTCACTGAACCAGATTAAAAACAATGGCAAAAACACTGGGTCACAGCTAAGAAATTGAACTAAACATCTCATACTGTTATGTAAAGAGCTCGTAACTACAATAAGGGTCTGTTTCCGTATGTGTATAATCATAAGATGCTTCTTACGTCCCTGACAATATACATCGCAACGGCCGAACACTCCTCTCCTCTTCGGCGGTTCAATACATGGCTTAGAAGTTGAAAGCAAGAAAAAAATTTTAATGACATTGTACTTCTTCACATCCACAGATTCACTGAAGTCAACAGACACTCAATAATAAATTTCTTGCCAAGATATAAGACCAACGAATTGATTGTGTTTTGTAAACTTTATTAAAGGCCATTTTTAAATTTTTGTATGTAGGTGTTTATTTGTAAAACGTTTTAGTGAATTTTTTTTCGCAGTAAACTTTGTTCGAGAACTATTGCTTTCCAAGCCATCACATTGGAAGCCAGTGCTCAGGAGTTTCAGGCAAATTACCCTTGTTCAATTTCATATTATAAAAATGCCCGATAGTTGTTGAATTACCTATACGAATGGGAATAACCTTGTTCAGTATTTATATTTGTACAAATAAGCGTGTAAATTAATGCTAATTTTTCACTATTACAAAGGAAATATCCTGGAGCCGCAACTGCATCTTTGTGTGCATTTAAAAAATAAATGAAGGCGCGGGCTATTTCTACGAAGACCGCATCAAATATCGTCGTATCACATGACGGCCAAAAAGCTTCATAATTTTAAAGGGTGAATGGTCAACCTAATTTATAGGGAGACAGGTATTTTGAACGCTTATATTTGCACGCAGTTTCATCAGGGATATTATTAATTTTTTTTTAAAAATTGTTATTGCATTCAACGTCGTTTTCGATATCTTGCAAAAGTTCGAATTATAACGTAGAAATTCAAGGGCGGATATCTCCCTGATGAGTTGAACTTGAGTGTTTAGGTTGCATGACATATTTTTCACCATTATTCACAAGAATTCAACTCCCGAAACATTTCGGATGAGTTTCCTAACAGACATCATGAATAGAATAACTTACAAACTCATAATATTCCACGTAACAAAATAAAAATATATGACAGCAAATATCAGATTTAAATTTACAGTATTTGCTAAAATAATAATTAGAGTTATGATCACACAATTGTTAGTAACTATTGTGAATCACTGAGGAAAATTTTGTGGTCATATCAAACAGATAAATGAAAATAAAACATTTTACTGTGAAGAAAATTAAAAAAAAAAAAAAAAAAAAAAAAAAAAAAAAAAAAAAAAAAAAAAAAAAAAAAAAAAAAAAAAAAAACAGTGACACTTACCAGTGTACAAACCATTTGTCCACTTGAGGACTATTAATCCTTTTTAAAAAAGCATGAAGGTCAGAAGATCCAGGTCGCAGGTTTGTGGTTAAAATACATGGTACAGTATCAACTAGTTTTTCATCTTGCAAGTACAACTGCAAAAAAAAAAATAGAATGATCCACACATAACATAAACTGGTGGTGCATTATGTTAATAGTTTTTCCCTGTGCAGCTTCACTAGAGTAAACAATCATATCGGTTATTTCAATTATTCCAGAATAAATTCCTTACATTGACAAATCAATATTAAGTCAAATGTGCTGACTAAAGAAACTATATTTAATGCATACAATTATAGCTGGAATCACATAAGAAAGCAGAATGCAGCCTATCCAACCCAGGAGAGCATGGAGATGCTTGGTGTGTTGCGACCAAGGAGGATATATATATTTATCTGCAGAGGACATAGTATAGGGAAAGCTAGAGTGCGGGGTGAAGTCAGGTATCGGTGTTTATTCCCTGCGCGGTCGAAAAAATTTTCAAACTTAACTCGCCATCGCTGCAAAACAAATCAACCAAATGGTTTCAAAATTTTACTGACGAACCTTCAAACATTTCTGCCGCTGATGCAGGTGTTATTTTTCGATATTTGTTAAAAATTAATTTTTAAAAAATTATCAAGTAAACTGTTGCTAATAATTTTTGCGAACGCGCAGTGCCAAAAGTAGCATCGTGGAAACTTTCTCGTTTGTAAATTTAGATCGAGGGTTGCTGCGTATGAAATGAAGAATAAGAGTCAAATTTCATTTCTATGGCACCGATGAACGATTTCTGCACGTCATTTACTTTTTACGGCGAGTTGAAGTTGAACTTTTTTCGGTCGCTACGGAGAGCAGAAGCTGTAGCCTTCCCAGTTACATGTCATCAGTATTACATAATACACACATTACATTTTATGTTTTATTGTATACTTTTGTGATTATTGATGTTGATAATTAATATTTCTAATCAAACAATAATCTGTCGTTTTTAAATGCTGTATAATCGATCCAGATACACGGAATACTATATTTTTTAAACTGCGCGGCTGTTTTGAACTGTCTAATATATCATGCTGTAAGTTTGTTGCTTAAGGACGCGGTGCACCTCAGTTTTCAACGTCATTTATATTTGTACCATATTTTTTTTCATATTTTATACATCAATTGTGTTTAAATCTCCCTGTTAGGAAATTTTTGTATCTCTCATAGTTTTTGTGTAATGAGTCGTAAACGTCAAAACTTGGACTTTACGGTTTAAAGTACGCCAATAAAACCAACTGACATACCAAACTGAAAAAATTCAAACTATATAACAATGTTGTAGGCTATTATCTGATATATATATTATATATATAATAAACAAAAAAATATATTTTTTGTATTTCAAAAAGATTGATATTTTTTATTAATTTTCATTTCAAAATTCAGCATTTTTTTAAAATACAAGTGTATTTTATTTTTAGGTTTATATGTTTTGTCGATTTGGTTTTAGTGGCGTACTTAAAACCGTAAATTGCAAATTTTGATGTTTACGACACATTACACAAAAACTATGAGCGACACAAAAATTTCCTAAGAGGAAGATTTAATCACAATTTATGTCTAAAATAAGAAAAAAATATCTGGTACAAATATAAAAATAAATAAAGATATTGAAAATTGAAGTGAACAACATCCTAAAATTATATATGTAAGGATGTTTCTAAAACGTAGAGCAAACTTCTGGAGACGATGTCTAATGAAAATTGAATTAGATTTCATAATGAGACTAATAGTCGCATAAAATATTAAGGTAGATAACTATGCACCATTGGAAATGAAATTATTTTCGTTTTACTATTGTAAAATATCGGCAACCCCTTAAAAATAAACTATATTATCTAGTATTTCCAATGAAGGGTAGCCATTTTCGGAATAGTTTCTTCAAAAGTTGAATATATTGTTAGAATAAGGCAGTATGCAAAACGACATTGTTAATAAATTTTTTCACGATACGTTACACAATTAAAATTTTAAACAATTCAATTTCAAGGGTGCATATTTCCATTAATATTTTCATAAAATTTAAGTATCATTAAACAATCAGCCCTTCTTTTTGTCCGGGCTCACGCCCTGAAGTTTGTCCCGAAGTTTTATAAACATCCTGTATGTGTCTTATGAGTCGCAATTTAACCTATTGCAGTTTGGGTGTAAGCAGCTTTGTTCAAATTTATCTTACGAGGGTTATTTCAAGTCATGGTGTGAACATAGTTTCTCTCATGTAAACGAAATATTTTTGGAATGCTATCAATGCACTATACACTTGCCATGGTTGACATATTCTTGAAATAAATTTAATAAATTTTACATAACAACTTCTGACCAATGGTACTGACAACACCGGTTAAAAAAAGTAATAATGAGTAATCTCGCACTAATAATGCAATATTAATTTCAAAACTTACAACTATTTTTTTAACAACCATTTTTCTGCAGACATAGCTTTTGGTGCACAAGGCGAGTTTGTGGTCGTTTTTGTCCATAACTGATCAATATGAAGCAGCGTAACATAAGGAAAACCTTATAAGCTAATCTTCAAAGATTGTTGCTTCATTTGTATGGCAAGCGAGACTTCTGTCTTAAATGATTCTTTATACAGTTATCGTTGTTTCAATATTTAACGTTGTAGCATGGTGGAATTTTTTTCTAACTGCATAACGGTATACTACTTATAATAACTCAAAATGCAAGAACTAAACAACACATGCCGATTAGTACCTTTATTTTAAAGAATGTGTTGTAAAATGGGTCAACATTTGCGATACAGTAAACAAAGTGGATTGCGCCCGTCTAATTGCAACAGTTTAAAATTTTTCAGCCGGCTAGTGCGACGGTATCTGCGATCTTTGTCTTAATAGCACAGCATTCGTGATTATTCAATACACTTTTACATGTTATACATTACAAGGGTTTTGTTTTGCCATACCCATTATAACTTGTTATAGATATTAGGTAAGAGGTTCTTGTGACTTCGCATGTCATATTACAATTTGTCTTTCATTTACTTAGTTAGCACTTAAGAAACTGCAAATACGAAATATTTTGCATTAATTGTAGAATGTTTTAAATTTTTAAACCGTTATATAACTTACTATATCGCTCTTACATTAAAAGATTCGAAATTATTATGGTTGATGCATTTATCCTTGAGGAGTGGTGATAGTAATATTCAAGTTGATAATGCAATGCTATTATAAACATAAATATACACTTACACATATGGCCTATAGGGCATACATTCAATAGACAAAATAAAATGGAATATAGAATGACTTTTCGCTAAGAATAATTTTTTTACTCTTTTACTACAGCCATATATATATTTAATCCAGAAGTTTGTTAAGAGCCGTAAACACAGCTACGCACAACACTTGTAAGTGCAACCAAAATTATTTACGTTATTTTCTATCAGCCAATGCCTACGTACAATTTCGTGGAATCGTACGGGTTTTACACAAAATTTACGAGTTGGTACTATTGACTGACATGACTAATTATATTCAAAGTTTAGTGTGAATCATTTTGGTGACATTGACTTCAAAGTAAAATTTTCAGGGACCTTTGACAAATAATCAAATAAATTTCCTCTGCCCTAACAAAACAACTAAGTAGGTGACGAAAAATCAAATCTGTATTCTAAAAATATTCTACTGAAATTGAGTAACTATTGAATAAATAGTGGCGTAAAGACAAAAAAATTATACTGTATATGAATTCAACAAATGCAATTCAAAATATATGAAATTTTTCTCCTTGCTGAAGTAAGAAATTAATTACTAAGATACACGTGAAATCAATCAGAGGGCGATAGTGGACAAATCAAAGTTACAAGAATGGAAATCATTAAATAAGAAAATAGTATGTAAAGAACACCACAATGGCGTGAAAGATACAAAAATGACCACAAAAATTAACGTGAACGTGAAGACATGAATTACTTACATAATTGTTGTTTCGAAAGGGTTTTAAAAATTTTCGTAGCATCATCATAGCGCACATTAGTTACTTACTTTTTTGCCGGACTAAGAATGTTCTACAAATGTGGAGTTACACATATCCAGCTATCATTTGACGATATATTGTTTTAATGTAGGGTAAACTTACGTGGTCGTGCTTTAATGCTCTGCCAATAAGAGTTTGTGGTTACGAGCAATATATTTGTTTGTTTTGCTAACCTGTTAATATTTTTTAGTAATAATGTAATAAAAAAGTGGGAATAATGTTGTCTTCAGACAATATTTTATTTTGTCAGTCATTCTAATATTGCATGCGAAAAATCACGAGTAATAGCCTTCCTATCGGCTTCAAATACCCAAGATATTGCAGCTATAACGACAATTGTAAAGCCAAGAAACTCGCATGACCCTCTTGCGCGGGGCTCACAGACCACTTCGTTTATGCAAGCATACTCTCTTGTCCTCTCCGTTTTCACCCCTTCATCCGCCCCGGCCGGCTTCACCCTGACAGCGCCATGTCCTCTCCAGATATATCTATACATCCTCCTCGGTTGCGACCAAGGAGGATGTATCTGGAGAGGACACAGCGCGGTCATAGTGCAGCCGGCCGGGGTGGAAGAAGAGATGAAAACAGAGAGGACAAGAGTGTATTCTTGCTGAAACTAAGTGGTCCGTGAGCCGCGCGCAAGGGGGTAGTGCGAGTTTCTTGGCTATACAATTGTCGTTACGGGTTTGAAACCGATAGAAGGACTATTATAGTCGGTTCGGAAAAGTTATCTCTTAAGATTCCACTGTAGGCCCTACCCCTGAAGTACAAATTATTTTTTTTAAAGCAGTTATATTTGTTTTAGGGTACAAATAAAAGTGTTTGTTTGAAGAACTAATTTAATGAATATGTTCTGTTACATTTATGCCCTAAATTTTCATTACTAGGTAAATGCAATTTGTAAACAGTGATAGTAAAGAATTAGTGCCGGTTTTTTTATCACTGTTTACAAAACAAATTTACGACAGAAATGTTAAAGAACACATAAATTAAATTGGTTCTTCATTCAGAACATTTCTTACACTGGTCAACACACATTTTGCTGCCAAACATCTGAAAGTAATTTTAGGGTCAGTTTGTTGCACTGAATCCAAAAATCATAAGAGTTTATACAGATTGGTTCTAGTTTTTGAGAAATATATTATGTCACTGAAATACATGAACATACAGAAAAAATACACTTAAGTGTAATGTTTCCATAAATCACATAAATGACGTAATAAATGTCTTGGCGAAAAGTAATTTAAATGGTGGTAGTCACTCATACCAGTACCAAGAAGAAATTCTCACATTGAATATGGTAAAAATCGCAGCCCGAATGATTTTCTCCTGTGCGAGTCATTTGGACAATCACATTGAAGACTCCAGCAGTAGTCAGCCATCATATTGTGTCCCACCTTTCTTGATATCTTTCTTCCAACACCTTTATGTCTTGGTGGAACCTCTCTCCTTGTTCCTCACTATAGGCACCAAGATTTTCTGGAAACCTTTCTAAGTGGCTATGAAGAAAGTGAAGTTTTATGCTAATATTAGCGCCCAAATGTTTGAAGTTTAGCAGCATATTTTGTGCGAGTTCTTCATAGTTGTCAGATTTATGGTTACCCAGAAAGTTTTAAATGACCAAGACGAAACTGTTCCAGGCAGATGCTTCAATAACAGTCATGGATGAGTTGTCGAATTTGATGGCCATTAAAAATTCCAGCTTTTAGTTTTTCCAAATTTAAAACAGGGAAAAATCTGCAAATGTATTTGAAACATTCACCACTTTTGTCTAGGGCTCAAACAAATTGCTTCATAAGTCCCAACATTATATGGAGTGGGGAAGAACGATTTTTCCCTGTCAACAAGTGGTTCTTTAATGACGTTTGATGCACCTACAGCCATATGTTCTCTTGAAGCCCATACCACTTTCTTCCACTGATCTTGTTTAGCCCTGCTATCCCACAAGCATGTGAAACAAGGGTACTTAGTGTATCCACTTTGCTGCCCAAGTAAGAAGTTCACCATCTTCAAATCAACACACATGAACCACTGTTGCTCATGGTATATTAACTTCTGCAAGAGCAGTTTTATATCTTCATATCCCTCTTTTAGTTTGGTTGAGTGACCAATTGGGATAGACGCATGGATATTTCCATTGTGCAGTAAAACACACTTCAAGCTTCTGCTAGAGCTGCCTATGAAGAGTCGCCAATCTTCTGGTCTGTATTCAGGTTACCCCATTTGGAGAAGCGGCCCAGGGATGTTTCTACTGTATACTAGTTCTTCATCTTGTATAAAATATGGAAGAAGGGCTGTATCTCTTGTCCGAAAAAATGTTATTTTACAGTCAGACGTTATGCAGTTCTTTTCTTTTTATCAAGATGCTAAAAGTTCATAACCTTGCTTCGACAGACTTAGGTCTCGAACTAAATCATTGACTTCTCCTGGGAGAATGGTTTCCTTGAAGAACTACTGTCTTTATAGTCACTGCCACTTCTTACACCTGCACTGCACCCCAATTCTCGAGTATCTTTAACATCAGACACAAGGTCAGGAAGTGTAGTGAACACTTGGTATAGGAATATTTTCACTACGTAGAACAGGTCGCCTTGCTGATTCCGAATCAGGATAATCCTTTTTACGTTTCTTGTAACGATTGAAAACTTTAACATGCACAACACAAAAATAACTGTCACTGGGGAGGTTTCGCGGTTCTCTCCACACCATAGGCACACCAAACTTTAATCCTTTTCTTGCTCCGTTCTTCCACTGACGTAGATTTTCTACACATGTTTTGCAAACCACATTGGGAGCCCAAGACTTGTCTTGTGTTACACTCTCTTGTCTAACCTGTCAATACACTGGACGAAGAGAGAGTAGCAATCATAATCAAAAAGAAAATGGGACAAAATTTAAATATATAAAATTTTAATAATTAATAGCAAACCAGTGCTCAATCAAAACAAACACAAACTGATAATTAAATGTCATCTTTGCAATCACAAATAGAATTTACTAAATGCAATAAACAATAATTACAAAAGAACAGTCTACCACTCAGTTTACAGAACACCTCTGGCATAAAGTGATTATAAAGTGAATCTGTCACCATTATAATATGCTGCTATACAAGCAAAATAACTAAAATGTGATGTTTTTAACAAACACATGTTTGTTACCAAGTTATAATTTTACTGTGGTGCAAAATCTTATAGCAAATATTGAAATATTAACTTTTACTTCTTGAAACACTAAATAAATAAAAATAAGGTGGAAACATCACATAGTAGGTACTAATAAGCAAATGTTTTAATGTTGCTTCGTTTGGAAATCCTTGATGCAAAATTGCTAGTATTGAAATTAATAAATTAATTACTCATTTTTAGTACACACGTCAACTTGCACATCAGCACTGAAACAAATCAGATTTTAAAATTATTTGCCACTTCATTAACCACTGTCGACTATCTTGCAGCACAATCATTATATTATATATTTAAACAGTAAATTTGGTGCCACAGTTGAAAATGCCAGCAATAATACTGAAACAAAGTCTACACATACCTGTTCTTATCCCTTTTGGCTTGACGATCAATACAGATACCGTTTAGGTATTATGACCCAACATGACCCAAAGCAAAACGTAGTTCCGCCGCAGGCAAGGTCGCTTAACCGTGCAGTTCAATGGCACACACAAAACAAGGCGAGAAATGCTTGTCGGCAGCAGACGGTTAAATTTTTGGCCTTATCCACACTAATAAAAAAAACACTTCAGAAGACACAGTATCGCTCGTTCACCAACTTAGGAAACACGGTTGTGTCCTCTATCGGCTTTCACCGATGAACCGCCTACCCAAGCAGAGGCTACCAAGCTGCCCCATATTCCGCTGAATGTCGGCCATCTGCACTTTCAAGTTACTTGCTACAACGCACCGTCACAATGGCATGCCGATTTCCTCACACTTAGTAATGACTGCCTATCATTACAAATTCAACCAAAGTACTCATGTCGGACCCTGCAACCACGTCCCTGCTTACTGCTCTGTCTTCCGCACGTACTGCATACAAACCCGATAGTTATCTGGAAAGGACACGGTATAGGGAAAAGCTACAGTACGGGGTGAAGCCGGGTATCGGTGTTTATTTCCTGCTTCTTACACTGGAAGAAAACGAAAGTGGCCACATCTTGCCGCGCGCGGCCGAAAAATTTTTCAAACTAAACTCGTAATCGCTGTGAAACCACTCAACCAAATGGTTTCGAAATTTTACTGACGAACCTTCAAACATTTCTGCTGCTGACGCAGGTGTTATTTTTCAATATTTGATAAAAGTTATTTTTAAAAAAATTATCAAGTAAACTGTTGCTAATATTTTTTGCGAACGCGCAGTGCCAAAAGTAGCATCGTGGAAACTTTTTCGTTTGTAAAGTTAGATGGGGGGTTACTGCGTATGAAATGAAGAATAAGAATCAAATTTCCTGTATGTGGAACCTATGGACGATTTCTTCCCGTCATGTACTTTTTACGACGAGTTGAAGTTGAGGAACTTTTTCAGTCGCTATTAGGAGGACAGAAGCTTTATCATCAGTTTTATGTAACATACACATTACATTTTATGTTTTATTGCACACTTGTGTGATTATTGATGTTGATAATTAGTATTTATAATCAAACAATAATCTGTCTCTTGTAAATGCTGTTTAATCGATTCAGATATACGGAATACTATTTTTTTTTTTACTGCGTAGCTGTTTTGAACTGTCTAAAGTATGCTATAAGTTGGTTACTTAATTTGTTACATGTCCAAAATTATTCATACAAGGATGTTTCTGAAACATAGGGAAAATTCTGGAGGCGATGTCTAATGAAAATTGAATTAGGTTTCATAATGATAAGTAGATTTGTTTAAATTTATCTTACGAGGGTTATTTCAAGTCATGGTGTGAACATAGTTTCTCTCATGCAAACGAAATATTTTTGGAATGCTATCAATGCACTATACACTTACCATGCTCTACATATTCTTGAAATAAATTAAAGAATTTTTACATTACAACATCTGACAAACGGTACTGACGACGCCGGATAAAAGAATTTTTTTAATAATGAGTAATCTCGCATTGCATGGGCGTCATTTCAGGTTTTTCTAGGGGGGGGGGGGCATGTTTTTTTTCCGGCGAGTGTCACCTTGTTGCATCTTTTTTATTAGTTAAGTATGCATAAATTAGATACTTTAATAATAAAATTTCAGTTTTATATCCTCAAGTTAGCATTATTTAAATGTAAAAATACAAAAAATATATTTATACTCGTAAAATTCTAAATCCAGGGGGGGGGGCATTTGCCCCCTCTCACTGTGGCCTAAATGACGCCACTTATAATGTGATATTAATTTTAAAACCATACAACTATTTTATTTAAACAACCTTTGTTTCTGCAGACATAGCTTTTGGCACACAAGGCGAGTTTGTGGTCGTTTTTGTCCATAACTGATCAATATGAAGCAGCACAACATAAGGAAAACCTTGTTAGCTAACCTCCAAAGATTATTTCTTCATTTTTATGGCAAGCGAGACCACTGTTTTAATTATACGATTATTTATACAGTTGTCACTTTAATATTTAACGTTGTAGCATGATGGAATTTTATTTGTCCAATTGCATACCAGTATACTACTTATAATTGCTCAAAATGCAAGAACTAAACAATACATGCCGATTAGTACCTTTGTTTTAAAGAATAGGGTGTAAAATGAGTCAACATTTGCGATACAGTAAACAAATTGGATTTCGCCCGTCTAACTGCAACAATTTAAATTTTTTCAGCCGGCAAGTACGATCTTTGACTTAAAAACACAGCATTCGTGATTATTCAGTACACTTTTAAATGTTATACATTACAAGGGTTTTGTTTTGCCATACCCATTAAAACTCGTTATAGATATTAGGTAAGAGGTTCTTGTGACTTCGCAAGTCATATTACAATTTGTCTTTCATTTACTTAGTTAGCACTTAAGAAACTACAAATACGCAATATTTTGCATTAATTGTAGAAAGTTTTAAATTTTTAAACCGTTATTTAACTTACTATATCGAGTCTTATATTAAAAGATTCGAAATTATTATTGTTGATACATTTATCCTTGGGGTGATAGTAATATTCAAGTTGATAATGCAACGCTGTTATAAACATAAATATACACTTACAGTGCGATAGACAAAATAAAATGGAATATGAATAAACAAAGAGTGACTTTTTGCTAAGAATAATTTTTGTACTCTTTTACTACAGCAATATATATATACATAATTCATCAAGGGATTTGTTAAGGGCTATAAACACTTCTACACTGAGAGAAAGAATTGTTTCATTATACTAAATATATTTGTTTGGGTGATGTTTGCTTCATCTAAACATATTTTGTTGGCAAGACCAAGCATCGAATCCTCTAAACAAATCCCCCGACCAAATTATTCATTGACTAGGTTAAGTTTACAAAAAATAATTTTTTGGTTCTTAAAATATTGCATGAGTTTTTGATATTCCAACGAAATATTTTTATCACCAACTAAATGTTTGGTACAGCTAACTATATACAGCTATTTGGCTTAAACAAATCAAGGGAACAAAGTAATTTGGTACGAGCAAACAAATATTTAATTTCCTCTACACAAAGAGATGATTTGGTTGATTCAAACAAATTTTGTTTGCACCAACAATCTTTTTCTCAGTATACGCATAACTTTTGTAAATGCGACTAGCTTTCACTTCCAAAATTAGTACATTATTTTCTATTAGTCAATGCCTACATACATTTTTGTGGAATCGTACGGGTTTTACACAACATTTACGACTTGGTACTATAGACTGACATGATTAATTATATTCAAAGTTTAGCTGGAATCATTTTGGTGACGTTGACTTCAAAATAAAAATTTTAGGGACATCTGATAAATAATCAAATGAATTTCCCATGCCCTAACAATACAACTAAGGAGACAACGAAAAATCAAATCTGCATTCCAAAAATAATCGATTGAAAATGAGCAACTAATAAATAGGTGAACAAAAAGTGTCGTAAGGCAAAAAAATTAATATATGAATTTAACAAATGCAATTCAAAATATATCAAATTTTTTTCCTTGTTGTACTAAGAAATTAATTACTAAAATGCACGTGAAATAAATCAGAGCTCGATAGCGGACTAAACACAGTTAGAAGAATGGAAATAATGAAATAAGATGGGTATGTAAAGAATATCACAATGGTGTGAAACACACAAAAAAGTCAACAAAAATTAACGTGCACTTGAAGACATGCATTACTTATCTAAATTGTTGTTTCGAAAGTGTTTTAAATATTATCGTAGCATCATCATAGGGCACATTAGTTACTTGCTTTCTTTGTCGGACTAAGAATGTTCTGCAAATGTGGCGTTACATATATCCAGCTATCATTTGGCGATATATTTTTTAAATATATGGTAACATGTGGTCATGCTGTAATGCTCTGCCAATCAGAGTTTGTGGTTAAGTGTAATATATTTGTTTGTTTTGCTAACATGTTAATATTTTTTAGTAATAATGTAATAAAAAAGTGGGACTAATGTTGTATTCAGACAATATTTTATTTTGACAATCACTCTAATAATGTATGCGAATAATCACGAGTAATAGACTTCCTATCGATTTCAAATCCCAAAGATATTGCACCCGTAACGACAATTGTGAAGCCAAGAAACTCGCACGACACCGTGCGCGCGGCTCAGAGACCACTTCGTTTCAGCAAGATTATTCTCTTGTCCTCCCCATTTTCGCCTCTTCTTCCGCCCCGGTCGGCTTCACCCTGACTGCCCCATGTCCTCTCCAGATGTATCTATACATCCTCCTTGGTCCCGACTGGCTACTCTCGAGTGACTCCCTCCACAAAACGGCTACGACAGCCGCTTCCACTCACTCACGCACCCGCCACCAGGGCGCACCATGATTCGAGGCGTACCGGAATTCCCACGCGCGTTGCTGGCATTTTTCATCTGCACTTCTTTATTGACCCTGGCTTTTACTATGGTAAAGGTACAGAGGATGTGAAAGAATATTTAAATAATTTTAGTAGGGTAGCCGTAGTAAATGGCTGGGATGACAAAAAGTGTCTTACTTATCATCCGAGTTTTCTTTGTGGTGCTGCAGCAAGGTGGTTTGATAGCCTTTGGCCCTCAGATGTCTTTTAAAGACATTAAAGATGCACTCAGAACAGCATTCACTATAGTAGGTGAATCTGAAGATTTGGAGGTGTGCTTGCATATCCGAGTACAAGGTATTGAGGAATCTATTGTGGAATTTGCCTATGACATAATTAGCATGTGTCATAAACTAGATCCTACTATGTCAGAGGAAAATTAGGTTAGGTACATTTTAAAACGTTTGAAGCCCGCTATAGTCGAGAAAGTTACCATGATGGAAAACATAACAGTTACACGACTGATAGAAAACCTTCGGATCATTGAAGTTGGAATATGCTGCATTAGGAATAGGCGAGTTTTATCTGGCGAATGGGGAAGATCTCGTGATAATACATCTTCACAAGTGGCACAAGTAAGAACCGTAGGCATGTTGGAAATTGACAAGTTAAGTCAAATTGTAGAGGGTCTAAGTGCCTAATTGAAACACATGATGGATCAGATGAAGAAGTAAGGACAGCAAATGGTATCAGGAGGCTCTTCTTAACCTCCTCCTGATCGAGTACAGCATGGACACAATAATGACAGAGATAGAGGATCACAGATAGGGAGTTCACAGTGGACCACTTCAAAGAAAACGTGTAACAGTACAGTCAGTCGACCTAGCAGAACAGCTGATGGGAAACCGATTTGTTTTGGCTGCCGTAAAATAGGAAACATTAAACGCATCCATAGCCAGAACCGAAAAAGGATCGTAAACATCAGGAAAACTGTTAAAGAAGGACCATATTCGGGGTGATTGATCGTCAGATAGTTTAAGGGTGTCTATTTCATTAAAATCTGGAGTAATGAGTTTTTCTACATTGTTGTTTGGCACCCCAACCCCTATTTATTTTGACAGTGGGGCAGCAGTTATTTTGATAGGCAATAGACTTGTAACTGAAAAGTATTGGAAACCGGCCGAACAAAACTTTAATCTGGTATTTCAGGACAAAAGCACACTATCTCACATATGATGCATTTACGATTCAAAATTGATAAATTTTACTATACACACCCAGCAGGCATAGTTGCTGCTCCTGTGAATGGAGTCATTCTTGGTTGCTATTTTCTCGCTAAGTATCAAGCATAGTTATTTTTTGGAAAATTTAATCAAAATGTTGTTGTTCTGGACATTCCAAAGAACGCTTATAATAAAGCACCAACAGTAATTTCTGAGGTCATACACCCAACAATTTACAATGAGGAAGTACCAACATTTGAAACAGGATTACATCAAAATGCAGTAGTAATACCTGAGACAACCCCTCTGGACATAAAGCTTGACAGTGTTTATCGTGAGGATAGGTATACAGTGAAAGAACAGGTACGATTGGCTCCTTGTACACATCAGCTGATATAAGTTGAACTTGAAGGAAATTCCCTACCACTCCTTGTTTCGATTGAAACTTTAGAACATGTGTACGATAAACACTCTGTATTGGTAGCACACAGTGTGATGGTTAGCAACCAGGTATCTAAAATATGGGTCACAATTGTGGCAAATTATGAGGTTAACCTATTAGTGAAAATGAAATTAGGAATTTTGTATTCATGTAATGAGATTGTGTGACAAGCTTGAACACGATAAATCATTACCAATTCTAAGCATAGTTAAACAAAATACATTTGATAAGTCCCAGTCGGACATTAATCATGAGTTACCTCATGAGCAGTGACTTAAGCTGGTGAATCTTCTTTCCAAATACAGTCATTGTTTCAGTTGGAATCCTAATCAAATAGGCCGCACTCACAATGAAGAAGTATTTTTAAATACAGGTGAAGCCCAGCCAATCACCTCAGTTCTTTACAGAACATCACCAGGTGAACGTAAAATAATTCACGATATATTGGATGAACATTTCCTAAATGGTAGCGTGAGACCTTGTTGTACAAGTTGGTGCTCACGAGTGGTAATTGTTAGGAATAAAGGTGGTGGCTACTGCTTATGTATAGGTGACCACCATGTGAACAAGCTGTTAAAAGACACTAAGTACCCCCTACTTCGAATAGACGATTTTCTTAGTTATCTGACAGGGACTAAGTTTTTCAGCCACCTTGAAATGAATTCTGGGTACCATCAACTTAGGGTAGCTAAAGAAGATAATGAAAATACAGCTTTTATTACCCCTGAGGGCGCATATTGGATTAAAATGGGGATCATGGCTAATCGCTCCAAGATTTTCTAGTTGACATTAGCACATTTGACCAACATATGTATCGGTTAGAACAAATTTTGAAACGCTTAGAGAAGGCAAATCTCACACTGAAGCCTTGAATGCTCCTTTTGCTATACGGAAACAGAAGTATTAGGGCATGTTGTAAACAAGGACGGCATTAGGCCACACTCTAATGAAACAAAAGCAGTAGAGGAATTCCGAACCCCAATTAATGCGAAAGATGTCAGAAGTATTTTCGGACTAGCCTCTTTCTATAGAAAATTTATTGAAAATTTCAGTACCATGCAAACCACTATCATTCTTCTAAAAAAAGACCAAAAATTCATTGAGGACCAAAAAAAGCTTTCCAGAATTTAAAATCTAAATTAACCTCCTCCTTGTTGAAATTATTACCGACGCAAGTACACTAGGTATAGGGGCAATTCTCATGCAAAGGAGGGATAGCAAATTACATCCAATGGCTTATGCCAGTAGAATTTTGTCATCAGCAGAATCTCGCTATCCAATGACCCACCTTGAGTGTGTTGGATCAGTTCCGGCCTTACATTTATTTACGTCCATTTACAGTGGTAACCGATCACCACAGCTTGTATTATATGGACTGGTTTAAGATTAATGCACATAGTACTGGTAGACTGACCCTATGACTCTTAAGATGAGTGATATTTAATGTACAAGTGGTAAATATAATGCCCATGTGGACAGGATAAGCCGAAATCCTCTAGATAAGGGAAACATGCAAGAGGTAATAAAACCCCAGGATTACCAGTTTTCACACTACCAGGTTTCGACATGGCATAGGCCCAACATGCTGATGCAAATTTAGGACCACTAATTCAGGAAGTCGAAAAACCTACATTTTTGTTTAAATGATAGATTCCTGCACAAGTTTAACACAAAATGCTAATGGCCGACATAAATTGTTAGTAATTCCAGCCAATTTGACCGCTGAAATTTAAAGTGAATGTCACGACAATGCTCTCATTGGAGGTTCCCTAGGGCTAGCTAAAACATTAGACAAGATTAGGAGACGATATTACTGGAGAGGGATGGCAAAACAAGTAGAAGCCTATGTCAGATAATGAGACGACTGTTAGACGAAAAATGGTTTAAAACAGAAACCTGCAGGATACATGCAGCCTATACCTGCCGGAGCTCCATTTGAGAAGGTAGGTATCGACCTACCAAGCCCGTTCCTAAATACCAACCGAGGAAACCGATATTGGGTAACATCCATTGATTACGGAACTCGTTGATCAGAGACCCGAGCAGTACCTACAGGGAATACTCAAGAATTGGCTCAGTTCTTATTAGACAATGTAATTAGTAGATATTCTACCTCTAGTACCATACTGACAGATCGAGGAAAAGTTTTCAGCTCTTCAATTGTAAGAGAGTTGTTGAAGCTGATGGATATCCAAGGTTCCACGACCTCTGGGTACCGACTCCAGACAAATGGATCTGTAAAGAGACTTACTGTCACCCTGTTAACCATACTCTCGAACTATGTTAGTGCGAATCAAAAAGATTGGGATGTTTTTCTCCCCATTGTGACCTTTAGCTACAACATCAGTAAGCCGGATAGTTTAAAATTAAGTCCTTTGTATTGTTGTATGGTCGTGAACCAGTTTTGCTAAGTGAAGTCTATCTAAATTTAAAGGTGGACTAGTCAGACAGCCAGTGTCTACGTCAGATTTGAAAGAACATCCAACCTATGGCTCTGAACAGCCTCAGGAGAGGGCAGGAGAAGCAGAAACGGAGATACGACAAGTCCAGGAGACCAGTAGAGTACAAACCGGGAGATAATGTACTGATCTTCACTCCGGTGAGGAAAAATGGGCTCACTCCAAAGCTGCTACATCGATGGCATGGGCCCGCCTGAGTTGTAAGAAAAATTAATTTAAATCTTTGTCTCATACAGAAGCCTTCCTCTAGAAGAGTGGCCATCAGTCAATCCCCTACCATAGTCGTCAATGTGGAATGAATGAAACATTATTATAGGGATTGACAAATGTTTTTTTTTCGTGTGTAGAGATTTGTTGTATTTTGTGTGCCTAAGTGTATAGTACGTGTACTTCGTCTACTGCAGAGATGAAGTATGTCTTGTGACAGCTTGAGAGATGATCGTGGTATAAAATCAATAAATTGGGAGTTAACAGGATTGACTACAAAAGAGTATACAGCACATTGAAGAACCAGCTGGGTTTCAAAGATGAAGATGGCAACTTGTCAGATGGTGATCATGATGATGTTCTTCGCAGCATGCCGAGTCGATTACCTGGGAGCTGTCAAACCCGAAATCAACCCAGGATGGATACAGGTTAGCAATCCCCTCTTCTGATGTTCAATCGTACTTTCATTTGGAAATTTTTAGCTGTACAATTTATCAGGAATACTTGCACGTAAAAGTCTAAATTCCCATATTGCAAAACCAAAATTATTCTCGGTTATTCGATTTCGTTGATATCCTCTTTATGTGGAAGAACTCAGTATGTTACCTGCATCACGAAAAGACTTTCTGGCAGAAAGTGGTGACGATGTTAGAACCATCCAAGGGAGGGCACCACAAGATTGCAGACCATTTCGAGATCAGTTATATTTTGTTCCCCGTGTAGCTGGAGATTTTATAGTAGGGGCCTTATGGCCCAGAGGTGTGTTCTTAGGCACAGCAGCAGAAACATTTGGAGTAACATGTGCCTTTAGTTGTCAGCAAAGTACTCGTGTTCTTGTAAAACAAGTAGGCCCAGAAAGAGATTTTATTACAAATGCTTTTGGAAAACTGGATTTAATTTGTACAGATCATGAGAACAAGACAAAATTGTTTACCAGTAATGGAACCTCAGGAGCTATTGATATCGCAGTTTCGTGTGACTGTAGACAGTATTTAAATAATGAAATGAAAATTCTTGAAACCCATCCCTGTAATTTTGGTACAAAATCCGTTCGAATTAACGTTTACATACAAACCCAACACACCACGTTCCAATGTTTGGTCACTAAGTGACCTTTTGCCTGATGATCCCAAGCACATCAAGGAGACTTGGAAAAAGGCATATCAGCATTGCGACTGGATAAAGAGAAAAGTAAGAGGTGTTATGACAAGAATGTAATGGACAATCCATTTAAAGAAGGAGATTTTGTGTTATGTAGGGCGCATACCCTGAGTAAAGTCATTGATAAAAAATCTGCAAAACTTTCCCATCGATCTAAAGGTCCATCACTCTGGTCACAGTTGCACTTTGTGACACAACTAATGGGAAATTAGTGACACAGACTTATATTACCCAGCTTAAGTAGTCTTCACCTAAACTCGGTTGGGTTAGTTTTGCCCGAACATTATACTACGCCTATGGTGGCCATGTGGTCTGATCACCCACTTGTCTTAAATTGAATATAGCATGCTTTGTTTATGTGTCGACATAATGTTTTTTTTATTTCAAAGCTTCTAGCTGAATTAATTTCAGCATTTATTCGTGAAAAACCATAGGTACTAATTCATAAGAATTGTACTAGGATAAGGCACCATGTTTATATTAAGTATTCGTGTTCTTTGTTAGTGTTTGGTGTTTATGTTCTTAGTCTAAGGGTATCCTTGTCTATAAGTAAACACTATGTGCATCCTTCTAAAAGTAAACCACTTATCAATAATTTGATGTCTCTATAATAACCTAACCAGTTGTAAATACTCAACGGATTTATGCATATGTTATTAGTTATTGATTTGTTATTAAAAGTATAGTGTTTGATAGTATATTTTTAAGAATTAAGGCGTAATAGCGTGAATATAGAGGACAGACACCCTAGCGCCTGCCTTAAGGGGGGGAGTCTGTGCCATCTTTATCTTTTCCTTAACTTACTTAAATTTTAAACTTAAATTTTCATTTAATCTTCATTCAATTGTTTGTTGAGGGAGGCAGTGTAATTTATATTCTCGTTTTCTTACTATATAGAGTGTTTTTTTTTTTTTTTTTGCTTTTTGGGGATCTTTAAAAATGTATTTCTTTTAACATTTTGACCGTACACGTATACGGGCCCTTCCAATGGCTTGGCTGACTTGGCCAGGGCTGTCACTTATAGCTTCAGGCCTCCAAAGTTTTATTTCATGTCAGATGTAATGATAACTTCTGCTGTTCACACAGCTATCCCACGCTTAGGGATGCTTACTTTGTACCTAGTATTATTCCCCACCCCAGTTCTGTTCGTCTGAAAATGCTTCTTTCAGTGTTTGTAGAGTCAGTCATAACCAGATTAATCCATTATATGTCCAGTATTGCTGGCCATTTTGGCCATTTCAACACTCGCGGCCCATCTCTTGAGAGTTTTTAAACCTCCAGTACATGTATGCGGACTCCAGCGGTGTTGGTTTGCCGCCATTAGCTGTTACTAGCTTGTGCGCACCAGACGTGTTTCTGGGCGAGAGTGATTTTACGCATTTTGCATGTAACACGTACTGCATTCCACTCAGAATGTAGTCACTATTGGGTTACTCTAGTTTTTTTTTTTTTACCTATTTATAGAAGTAGCACTATAAATTCCATTTGTGGAAAATGAAGTGAGCAATTTTAACAATCTACTACTGGCTACTACCTACATATTGCTTCTTCACCTTCATCTTTGGTAAGTGTTACCATCCTGAGAGCCCATTCCCTTTTCATTAGTCCCGAACAGTTACTAATTGTTTCCGTGTTTTGTGCCTCTGTTCGCAGGGGGTCTCAGTTTCGGCATTCAGTTTCAGCTCTAGTTCAGCTCCTAGAACGTCTCTCAGTCTCAGGGTCAGATTCAGTTCGAGTTTCCATGTTTTCCGACGTACTAACAAAATTATCCTGTCCTTGCCGGCTTGGCATACTGGACTGGCCATGGCGTGGTATCCCGACTTCCTCAGCACGCCGATAAGTAGCAGTTTCATGGACTGTTTTCACTAAAGTATCCTGCTCTGAGGATGCTGGTATATACGGTAATACGACATGTTCAATCATTTTTCGCCTGCTGGAATTAAACACAGAAATTTGATAGAATAAGAAAAAAGTGTAGAAATTTTTTTCTTTTTAACTGTCAATTTTTACTATTCACTAAATGTACGGGGCCCCGTTTCTATAAAAAAAGTAACCGTTTCTGAAATAATGTAAAATTTTTTAGCACATTTTATAACTAAAAAATTGTGTAAACTAAGAGTACTTAAGTCTCATATAAAATTACTGGCACTTGAAGAAGAAGCAAATTTTTATTTATTTTATATTGTATTTTTATGTCAATTAGTTTCCGATATTTTGGGAAAATATTGTTTTAAAATTCGATGTTCAGAGGCCCATTACTCCCTTAATATTGCGTTTAGGTGAAAAGTGCAAAATATGTTTTCGTCATAGTTTTTCGTGAGGAACACGCATGCGGAGTTTGTCTCCTTATTTATGAAACATCCTGTGTGTGTGTGTGTGTGTGTGTGTGAGTGTAGGTGTGTGTGTGTTTGTGTGTATGATCATGTATTAACTTGCACCGTGTGTGTGTGTGTGTGTGAGTGTAGGTGTGTGTGTGTGTTTGTGTGTATGATCATGTATTAACTTGCACCGTGTGTGTGTGTGTGTGTGTGTGTAGATACGATCGAGTTTGAACTTGCCATGCTGGGTATGTGCATGTAAGAAGTTATAGTCGTGTATGAATTTGCTCTGCTGGGTATATCCGTGTGTATACGTATGTGTGTTTTGTAAGAATGTATATAATTCGTTTTTTAATATTTTTATTTGTATGTATCAATGGTAGCCTTTGGCTTATCTGTACTGACTTACTATATAGAATTTCAGGAGTTTTATTGAGTGAAGAAAGTATGTATGATTCGTTGATATGGAGTATGGGATATTTGTATGTAGGTTTCTTTGTCGTAAAATGATGGAATATAAATATTGTTACAAGTTTGAGACATAAACTTTATATGTGGGCAATTCCCATGAGTTCTTTGGGATAGAGGTCTTATAATTACAAATAAAAGAGTTAAATTAAGTACTGGATTTAATAGCTCACAAAGCTACGAAATACACAAAACAGTAATCAACTAGAACTCTCACAACACAATTAGTTATGCACACAATTACTCC
>PNEQ01024190.1:69932-119879 GCA_003012365.1 Medauroidea extradentata | reverse complement strand
AGAGGTTGGATTTTTAAGTCATGTACATGTTGGAAACTATTTCGATCGGGTCATTATTTATTAAACGTGACCTTGCGGACTCCGAACCAATGGCGGACATGCGTAAAAACGCTCACGGACTCCTGCGCTACATCGTCAAATGTTCAAATGCTCACTCACTGGAGCAGCAGCCAATGAACAAATATAGCTGAGGACAGTGTGTACACAGGACTGTGGAGTCTAGCCAGCTGGGCGTTGAACCCGCGAAATATCCGGGCCTCTACCTATTAGTGATATTGTAGCAAAGATGCACGTGTGTGCATTAATCATTGAAACATGCTGGTACTAAATTCTTTTCACAAAAAATCTGAGACTGTATCCATTGTGCTTCACGATGTTTCTAGAGTTTCATATTCTGCTAATGTCATTTCACCTTCATTTCCTCGCTGAGTAAGTAAGTTCGTTGTTTCACGAAACTTACGTATTAGCTGCTGCAGATGAAGTTACATTTACCACCTGTCGAAAGATTGCAGTCTGTCGTGGAATCGGCTGGCGTGGTGAATAAAGTAGCGCTCAAAACGTTAGTTGAAGGGGAAAAGTATTTGGTACTATCTTGTTTCACTGACTTACGTGCACATCTGCAGCTTCGCTTCGTGGTTATTGGTAGTATGTCTTTGTGCTGAGGCGTCTGTAATTTGACTGTGCCAAACAGAACAAGGTTACTGCGACACCACACGTCTGTGATTTGCCAGTAGAAACACAAGTATTGCCTACAAAACTAACAATATTTCATTCAAACAAAAAATTACGATTTTTCCCACTTAGATGCGTCAGTGTTTCAGGCGCATGTATGCAACCCGCATCAACTCCATATAAATCAAGGCTAATTTTACGTTCTCTATAGCAATAAGAGTATTACACATATCAACATTATCTTCGCGCTTTATCAAATACACAGCTGTTATTAATAGAGCTGCGTTCTGCAAAATAAAGCATAGCAAGCGGTTTCATTAGCAACGTTATACTAAAAAAAAAAGAACGTTTCGTAAAATTTGTAGCAACCATTAATTGTACTTGACTTCGACAAACGCAGCAAAAATAAGAACGAATCTGTATTTTATAAAACGTGAAGATATTGTTGATATGTGTAATACTGTTAGTGCTATAGACCACGTTAAATTAGCCTTGATTTTTATGGGGTTAATGCGGGTTGCATACATGCGCCTGAAATACTGGACGGGCCATTCTCTCTTGTTTCTACAGTTTTTGAGATAATTGTTTTTTTTTTTAGCTTAAACGAGAGCAGGTATCAAAAATATGACTGTCAGTTTTGTTTAAAATGTTTTTTTTTTTGCCGTGACAACAAATTTTTTTAAAAGCAAAAAATTTTACGGTTTCGACTAAACAGTCAACTAACCAGAATTTTTTTAGTTACATAATTTGCTAAAACCATAGTATTTACTGCCTTGAAAAAAATAGCCAAGATAGAGGAGACGATTTTAAACAAAACTGCCAGACAGATTTACGATACCTCCTCTCGTTTAGGCGTAAAAAATTAATATCGCTAAAAAAAAGTTGAAACAAGAGAGCATCACTTTAAGATAAGTCCTCGCCTGACGTATGTACGGTGTTGTAGCGTGTCACGCGTATGTTTTTTTTTTTTTTTTTTTTTTTAACACGAAATCGCTAACGTATTCCCATTACGTTTACCTACGAAGAAGAACACGCACTTACTGTGCATCTATAGTTTTAAAACTTCACGGCGCTTGTAAGGGACATAATTTTCTGACCTCACAAGTAGCAAAAAATAAATAAATAAATAAATAAATAAATTAATTAATTAATTAATAAAATAAAAAAAAGTGCTTTTCCAGACTGCTGTAACTTAGAACATACCACCTGAATTCGCAAAGTGCAGAACAAGATGCATGAGTTGGCTTATACCTCACACTATTCGACCGTTAAATTTCAGGGTCACCGCTTAAGGGTGTTCAATTGCGATAAAGTCATAAATATATATTTATATGAAATAGTGTTAGTTTTGTAGACGATACTTCTGAGTGCAATGTCCTCTTATAAAGAATTTTTAGCTCTCATAGTTTTCTCATAACGGTGCGTCAAAGTCAAAATTGGCAAGTTCCGTTGCCGTGCAAATAGTGAAAACCAATTGACTTACGTAAGTGAAATAATTCATAGCGATATAGCATGACACGGGCAACGAAATAAAACATTTTTTAAAAATACCGTTAACTATTTTTGTATTTAAAATAAAATTAGCTGAATTTTCAGCTTTTTTCCTGTACTTTTGAGAATTTTTTATAAAATTGAAATTATTACGTTACGGTATTTTAAATACTTTATTGCATAGCTCATGGGATGTAAGTAAGTTCATAGGGAATTATTCTATTCAAATAGGTCAGTTGGTTTTTCACTATTTGCATGACAGCAGAACGAGCAAACTTTGAATTTGTCACACCGTTATGAGAAAACTATGCCAGTTAAAATTGTTTCGTAATAGGAAACTGTACTCTCAAGTATCGTCTACAAAACTAACACTATTTCATAAATATATAAAATTACGATTTTATCGCACTTGAACATCCTTATAAAGTCTCACAGGAAAAAGACTACAAGGAAAACCTTGCACGCCAGTTTGGCGCACAGTAGTAGATAGAGGCTATATGCTACACGTTGAGCGTGGTACTCTGGTTCCTATCGCTCCCCTGTTCCCACGTGTCAAACGATCGAATTTCATTTATATTTTTAATAATAACATTTATGTCTCGAGACCACTTCCTAAAACATTTGCTTGTAACAGTGTATACGGAAAACTTCGCTGATTCAATTTACTGCATGCTAGAATCCGTTGTCCTATGCACATTCAAGCACCGTCTATTCGTTTATTGTCCGCTGTTCCACTGAGTAAGTAGCAGCTTGTGAACAAATGGTTGGGGTTTGAGTATGTACAGGTCAATGCATTCAAACTTGCAGGTCATTGAATCCACGAAATTTTCCGGCCTCTATGTATAATATATCCGTAGTTTACATTGTAAATATTTTCTTTTAAGTCTATCGAAATTATTGCAATATGACATTTGTAAAAGAGTCCTCGTTTACGAGACATTGTCACGTGTTTTTAAATGTCACATTATCTTTGCCTGCATTCGGTATTTAGCGGCATTGAAATAAGTTTTTTACACATAATTTTGACTCCACGTTTTTCGCAATATCGTACGCAACATATGGATATACAGTACCGATCAAAAGTTTAAGACCACCATGTAAAATCATCAAACGGCTCATAGGACCTAAAGTTTTGCCGCGATATCGATGCCAATTTTTTCGAATATTCTTACAGGTATAAGAAAAGAATCCCCACAGATACAATTTGATGCTATGCTTAGTTTAGGAGTTATGAAGTTTTGAATATTTTCTTGCAACCACAAAATTACTACATTTTGCGATATAAAAAAAATTGTATGGCCTATTCTACTGACGTTATTTCGACGTTGAATTTTTTAATTGGTGTAGATAAGTGTGCTTTTTATTTTGCTCAAATCGAAAAATATCCGAAAAGTTTTTTGGCAAAAAACATTTTTTAAGAATTTCCCTACTTTTTTTACGAAATTAAAAAATTCATAACATTTCTGCGGAAACAGCTACCGGAACCTGCTTTCTTCATCCGCGTTGCTCATCTTCTGCTCAATAGGTGGCACTACAAGTCCCATTTTGTGTGCGTGCGGTGTTTGGAGCAATTTTCCACTGTTTGCAGCTCTGTCAAGTTACAGCAATTACTTGACCTGTGTTTGTAAACAACGGGTAAGCAAAGTGTGTCAGACAATGTTAAATGGAAATAATTGGTATGAGCAAGTGTAAAAACCCATAGACAGATAGCCCAGCTGTTGAATATAAGTAAGACGTCAATAGAATAGGCCATAAAAATTTGTTTATTTCCCAAAATGTAGTAATTTTGTGGTTGCCAGAAAATATTCATAACTCCTAAACTAAGCATAGCATCTAATTGTATTTGTGGGGGATTCTTTTCTTATACCTGTAAGAATATTCGAAAAAATTGTCCTCTATATCGCGGCAAAACTTTAGGTCCTATATGAGAAGTTTGATGATTTTACATGGTGGTCTTAAACTTTTGATCGGTACTGTACGTACAAACATTGATGTTACGGAAAACAGCTTACTAGAGACTTCTCGTAAGAGGCGTTCCTACATAGTAGGGATCTGAGCATTGGCCGACAGACGTACACTTGGAGTGACAGCTGGACGTGTTCTCGTCTGAGAAGACACACTGACAGTTAAGTGGAAACCAAGGTAGACATTGACAAAGGGGGGGGGGGGTATCTGTGAGTGTAGAAGAGAAAACTGACAGAAGATACGCAAACATGCTTCGCTTTTAGTAGGTCTATTTTCCCACAAAATAATAACATACTAAAGGGTTTTAATACAGATATGTATTCTCAAAGGACTCTGTTAAGTTACTATAAGTAAATTATTTGTTTAATAGAAGAGTATTTATTGTCAACAAATGGAGCTGTATCGCAATATTTCGCTGAATTTCCAATTTTTTATGTAACAGTATTGATATTCCGGTGTAAAAACTTCGACTCTGGTGACAAAGATACAGCTTTTAGCTTTGCTTCAAAAAGTTTTTGTGTCGCAGGTATATTATTCTTGGAGGAATTATAGTAAATAAATCATCTGGGAATGGTGATAATGTATTTATTGTGGACAGTCTTCGGAGTGAATGATGTTTCTCAGCTTCTATTTACGAATTTTCTTATAAATTGGAAATAAAGAGATTGTTGCACTTTTTTCGCGTTGACAGTGCTTAGTTTATCGTTTTTGTCAACTTTCGGAATCCTATGGCATAGTTTACGTTATTTTTGTTACCACTGTACTCGCTCGCGTAACGCACTTTTTTCTTGTTGGCTGTTTCCCCTTATTAAATAATGAAGATATTGAGGTAGCAACAATTTCAGAAAGTTGAATAGAATACATTTTTATCTGTGCCCTGTCATGATCCAAATGTAGATAAATTCACTGAAACACCAGTTACCAAAACAGGGTTCGGGATTAATCCACCTTAGCGTATGAGGTAGTATTAAATTTAATTATTGGCCGTCAATGTATACTTCAAGGACTTTGAAAGTGCTTACTTTACCGTGAATGGCCTGTGTAATTGAAGTCATTGTGAGAAGCCGTTGAAAGGGACCCTCTTTAGTACGTGTGTCCAAGGGGATTCACAATACGCCCACATGACAATTAAAAAAAAAAAAAAAAGAACATACTACGGCCCCCACATCGGGGTTGGTCACAGCAGCCCTCTGCCGGTAATCGTCGTGAGAAATGCCGCGTCGTCCATTCTCAAGCTCCGTAGAAACTGTTATAACAACAGTGGCGGCTCTAGGATTGTTGCCAGGGAGGGCACAGGTTGGAGAGAACTGTATAGTGTTGTGCGCTAGTTGACGCTACAGCCACTGACACACTGGTATGTAGGTGCCGCTTATTACTGACTGATCACAACACAATAAGTACATAGTTCATGGTCATTGGTACACGAGTGTACAGTTCTCGACAACTTGGATCCTATCTGCCAACAACCCTCGAGCCGCCACTGAATAGTTAGATAAGTAAACATGTCTTAATACAGCATCCGGCCGTCTCCCCAGTCCGTAGAGCTGTGTGCAGAGCTTGTGCTGATAACGGCCATACGATGGGACACCTGATTTTTGAGAAAAACTTTTCTACATCAATTTATTTCATTGCCTTACGTGAAACTGCGCAGTTTTGTTTATTTTTTTTGGCAGCGGGTCTTACGGGGGAGTGTTACAAATAATAGGCTCTTTCATTAATGTGTCATGAATAATCATCGCAAGAGAATTACAGGATAACTTTCAAGAATTCTCTTGCATTGATTCTTCGTCACAAATTAATGAAAGATTCCATTATTATTTATGTCATACAGTTTACCAAGAATATATTATATGCTTTGTCGAAGAGAAATTTTTGATAATACGTTTGGTTCAGTATATGACTATACTCCTATATTCCTATTCTGGAATTATTTGTGTGTGTGTGTGTGTTGAAACGACCATATCTAGTTTTATTTAATTAATTTTTTCGTAATTTGTTGCATTTTTTTTTTTTATTTTCTCTGTATTTTTATGTTTTTGTGGGTTCATCTGCGACTTGGCAACATTCGCAAGTAATGGCGTATATCCATGAATACTCATCTTGTTATATAGTCTGTGTCTGTGTTTTGCAGTAACACATGACTGCTAAAAAATATATCACTGACCTTGAAGCAGAGCTGTGTATGTGCGCGTAAGGCACTGGAACAAACTGGTGGGGAAATATTTCCAATAAAAATACGGACCACTAATTATACACAGAGACACGGAATTTTTGAGAATTCGTTAGAGAAGACGGTACATTTCAAACTCCTCTACACGTTAAAATATTTTCAAGGTTAGGTCTCTGTTACTGAAACTCTTCTTTGAGGACTGTGCACCAATAGCAGCTCTGCATGATTACACTCACCGACTGTCGCGCTGCCTTGTCTCATGTACAACTGGCCACTCGCTGGAGCAGCAGCCAATGAACTAGTAACTGTGAGGATACAGTATGCACAGGACTGTGGAGACCAGCCTCTCAACGTGCGGGAGTGATGTCTTTGTTGGAATAGCAATTAAGGAACGTTACACACGTGTACACTTTTAAAAACTTTAAATATTTAGATTCTCCGGCCGGAAATAGCGAATAGGGGCGTACTGAATTGTACTATTAGAGCCAGTGATTTTTGGTGAAAAGAATTCTGCAACAATTTGTTTCAATGTCTTATGTGCACATGTGTTCCTCTGCTTCATGGTCAGTGATTGGAAGTTTTTAACTATCAGCGTCTCGGGGTCCTACCAGCAAATCATGGACGTGTGGTGTCGTGGTAACATTGTTCTGGTTGGTGCAGTCAAATGTGCCACGCCTCTGCCCTATTATACTCTGCCAATAACCACGGACCAGAGTTGCAGGTGTGCACGTGAGGCACCGAAACAAGTGGTTGCAGAATTCTTTCCACCAAAAATCACTGGCTCTACACTATCATCTTCAAGGCCATGCTCTTTAGCTTCTACTGGTTTTGGGATAGTTTTTTTTATGACATAAACGAGATCAGTTATCAAAAATCTGTCTGGCAGTTTTGTTTGAAATGTTTTTTTCCCCGTAGTAGAACATTTTTTTAAAACAAGAAATTGTAAGGTTTTGACTAAAAAGTCGATTAACCTTAACTTCGTTAGTTCCATAATTAGCTAAAACCATAGTGTTTACTACTTTGCAGAAAGTAAGCCAACATGGAGAAGACGATTTTAAACAAAACCGTTAGACAGATTTTTGATATCTGCTCTCGTTTAGGCGTCAAAAATTAATATCGCTAAAAAAAAGTAGAAACTATAGACCACGGATTATATATCGCGTCATATATTGATAAGGTCACCTCTGAACGCCTCGCAGAGTTCACTGAGTTGCGCCAACATGTCAGGAAGGGGCGTGCTCTCAGTATGTCATCTTGACCGCTTCAGCTCAGCCAAGGTTGGCGCAGTGGCAAGACCACTCACCTCCCACCAAGGCGATCCGGGTTCGAATCCCGGTGGTGTCGGTCCCCGGATTTTCGCACGTGGAAACCGTGCCGTATGCTGCTGCTGCTCAGTGGGTTTTCTCGGGGATCTCCCCGTTTTCCCCGCCCCTTCAATCCATACTCATCTCATGTGATCCCTTACAAGCGTTAAAGACCTAGATGTTAAGTGCTGACCAAAATCTCCACACTTCACCGCTTCAGATCTTCTCGGTCTCGGGACGCACAAATTCGTCTATCCAAGCGGCCACCTTAAGGGCGCGGCTACCGCAATTTTCATCGCCATTTTTTTATTTTTTATTTGTACCAGATATTTTTTTCTTATTTTAGGCACAAAATGTGACTAAATTTGCCTGTTATGAAATTTTTTTTTATCCCTCATAGTTTTCGCGAAATGAATTGTTTAAGTCATATTTTGCATGTTTCCGTTTT
The DNA here is from genome assembly GCA_003012365.1 of Medauroidea extradentata. NCBI lineage: Eukaryota > Metazoa > Arthropoda > Insecta > Phasmatodea > Phasmatidae > Medauroidea > Medauroidea extradentata. The sequence goes on along the minus strand of PNEQ01024190.1, from coordinate 111,829 downwards.
AACGACTACACTAAACCCAACTGAAATACCTAACCCAAAAAAAATCACAGTGGATAAAGACATTGCAGACTACAATGTCATGCTTATAAAAATAAATAATAAAAATTATTTGAATTAAAAAAAATGCTAAAACTGATAATTAAAAATTTCAAAAATTCAATATTTTTTTAAAATACAAATAATTGTTATTATTTATTTTTATGTCCATGCCATTGTAGCCTGCAATGTCTTTATACACTGTGATTTTTTTTAGTTTGGTATATCAGTTGGTTTTAGTGTAGTCGTTAAAACGGAAACATACAAAATATGACTTTAACAAGCCATTACGCGAAAACTATGGGAGGTAAAGAAATTTCATCAGAGCCAAATTTAGTCATATTTTGTGTCTAAAGTAAAAAAAAATAAAAATTAAAAAATGGTGATGAAAGTTGCGGTACATCGCGCCCTTAAGGGTTTTCAAGTGCTATGAAATCATAAATTTATTTTTTATAAAATATTGTTACTTTTGTGGACGATACTTGTGAGTACATTTTACTCTTACCAAACAATTTTAGCTCTCATAGTTTTCTTATAACGGGTCGTCAAAGTCAAAATCTGCTTGTTACGCTGCCATGCAAACAATGAAAACCAACTGACCTACTAAATCAAATTAATATTTTAAATTTTAAAAATCGCAAAAATGCAGAAAAAGTTGCAAATTCAGCAATTTTTTTAAAAATACAAAACCAGTTCGCGGGATTTTTTTTCAAATGTTTTATTACGTAGCCCATAGAACGTTATTTCACTGTGAATTATTTTACGTAGTAAGCCAATGGATTTTCACTATTTGCATGGCAGCAGAACGTGCAAATTTTGACTATGACACATACTTATGAGAAAACTACGCCAGCTTAAAATAGTTACGTAAGAGCAAACTGCACTCACAAGTATTGTCTACAAAACTAACAATATTTCGTATGAATATAAAATTAAGAATTTATCGCACTTGAACACCCTTAAGGGTACCGCTTGTATGGACATGTTTTGCGGGTCAGTAAGGCACAGAAGCGATATAGCTTTAAGACTACGTGCCACGGGTCTTTGGCTGCCTTCCGTTATTCACTGATTTCACTGGCCAGTGTTTTCAGTAATGTCAGCTATAGTTCCGATATTGCTGACGGCACTGATAGTCACTGATGGTTGGTTGATGACGATACCCTGTGCGAGGCTACATCCGTTTACTGAGATTACTGATTTTACTGGCGCTTCAGAGCATCAGCGTTGTCAGGAAACCAATTACTGGGGGGAAATTCAAGAGTTGAACTATTACAATAGTAGGGAGTTTTTTTTAAGATACAAGGACCGAAGCAGTTATCTGTTAATTTACATACAGTATATACCTGTAAGGACAGACATTTTTGGTGAAAAGATTTTTGCCCCACTTTGTTTCAGTGTCTTACGTGCACACCTGCAGCTCAACTTCATGGTTATTGACAAGGGTCTTTCGTGTAGAGTTGTTATTCATTTGACTGTGCCAGTCAGTATACGGATAACTGCCACACATCACGTCTGTGATTTGCGGGTTTAACCTCCACACGCTGGGTGTTACGGCATCCAATCACTGACCATATAGCAGATATACATAGGTTCTCACGTAAGGCACTGAAACAAAGTGCTGCAAAAATCTTTTCGCGAAATTTCCTATCTTTTAAGTATGCTACCCATATGTACTGGCGTTTATTAATGTCTGTTTATAGTTACTGAAGCATTCGTCGTTTGCAGTTTGCAAAGCTTCAATAATGTTAAGAGGTTGAATCATACTTTGCTAAGTATTTAAAAATAATTACTAAACGTGCAAAGCTTCACAAACACACGCGATGTTTAGGCTTCATTGTAAAAAAAAAAAAAACTAAGAAAATCTTATCGGTCGTAAGTCGTGCTAGACGCATCAGTATGCTAAAAATATACCAACAATGTTTTTATAGTAAATACAATTTACACAACAAACAAAATAAACATGATTGTTTATCGCCAAAATGCTATCATAGAGAGATGCCAGAGATGTAGTTGCTAGGCAACGCCGATTGCAGAATTGTTTACTGATTTAACGTTCCGATATGATCTGTTTACTGGCCTAGAAATATTTAGCTGTTTACTGAGACTGTTCCCTTATTGCTGACGGACACTGGCGAACTGTCAGCGATATCAGTGTTGTCAGCAGTAACTTAAGTTAATTTTTTTAAATTCTGAAAGGGAGCCGTTATCGCAAAACAGTTACATAGAAACGTTGGAAATAGTTTGTACTATGGAGCCTATTTGTTTCAAAAAGTATTGTTAAATATAATTTTCCTAGTTATTGACATTAAGAAAATTTTATTAAGTCGATAACCAGCCCAAAAGATGTAAACTTATGTTTTGAATTTAAAAATGCTACATAATACAAACAATTTCCAACATTTCTGTGTAACAGTTTTGCGATATCTGCTCCCGTCCAGGATTTCAAAAATTAAACTCGCAAAAACAGAATGCGTAGGAACCCATGTCCATAATGACGTGACCATTTTTCATTATTGCTGGAAAATCTTAACTTTGTCTCAGTCTGAGCAGAAAGTTTTTTAAATACAGCTGTGCGAAAATGCCGTTATTGCCGACAGCCATGTCCAACCACTGAGAAATCGTTCTACGTGTCTAAAGGCGTTTATGAATATTCACAACGGTAAGGTATGTCAGGTTTTTATGTGTTTGAAATTTTACCCTATGTTAGTTTACCCGTGTTCAAAATTTAACTGATGGACTCTCAGTCAACTATCAATACTAATATTATATTTAAATGTAAACACAATTCGTGTAAATAATTCACTGCGGATGTAGCATTTAGCAAAACATTTATCATGTAGAAAATACAGAGTTGTTTTATTCTGTTCATTTTAAAACCTTGAATATTATTGCAGCGGTTACCAAATCCTGGTAATCTACAAAACTTATGGCCACCTAACTGAGATAATCTACCCCAATCCAGCGACTGAATTTTCATAAGCACCTTATCGGGCATTCCTACCTGCGCTTCAAATGCGTTGCTGCGAGGTACGGTTTTTTTACGAAACTATTTAACGCGCAATTTATTTGCATAGCTGCTAAAAGAACACACACTTCGAAATATGTCGCCGTAGTTTTAAAAATTCAGAACGTTTATTAGAAACATCATTTTCGGACCCCTCAAAACGGCTAAAAAGCGCTTTTCCAGACAGCCGGATATGGAGAAATAACAACCGGATTCAAAAAATACAATTATAGAAACAAGCGTTAGACTTTGAACTATGCTGCACGCTAATAAAATGATGTGGTCACCGCTTAAATTCCCATAGGGAAAAGGGTAATAGTAAAGCAATGCACGTCAGCTGTTTGGCTTGCGCGGGGAGGTGGCAATGCATTATATACACCGATCAACAGTATACTTGCAGCTCCTGTCCCAAGCACACAAACGCATCCAATCTAGGGAGGCCCCTTAAGATACTAGTGCAACCAGTAACGGACAGATTAGGCTTGCGTCAAATACATGCCAGGCCATTCAGCTTCTGTATCGACTGTTGTTCTGTAACGCAGCGCACTGCAGTTCTAGGACGTTGAAAGGTTAGACGATTGTACCTTGCGATTCGTCTGTGATTCACTCTCCACAATGATTCGCCGCCAAGGCCGGCAGATTAGCTCTGATTGGCTGTAGTATCCGTCGGCCTGATACTCGTCTGGGCAACAGTCGCCTATGTCCCAGCCGGCATCGACCAGTAACAAAATCAGAAGTAGTTGATGGTAGTGAGAGAGGAGAGAAATGGCCGGGAACATAACTGGAGTCAGTGAATTTTGGTGACAACAATTCTCCATACTTTAGTTTCAATGTCTTTCGTGAACATCTGCAGATTTGCTTTATGGTTTTGGGTAGGGACCCATGTTTTTCGCGAAAAGAATTTTGCTCCAGTTTGTTTCAGTGCCTACCTCTGCAATTTTGCTTCATGGTTATTGGCAGCGTGTCTATGTGAAGAGCCGTATCTCATTTGACTGAGCCAATTAAAATTACATTCCTGTATTTGCCGGTAAAACCCCAAGGCTCGTGAGAGTCAAAACATCCAATCACTGACCACGAAGCAGAACTGCAGATGTACACGTAAAGCAACGAAACAAAGTGGGGCAAAATTCTTTTCGCGAAAAATAGGAGTCGTTAGTTATGGGCAGAGCGTATTTGTGCAGAAGTGTCATTCATTTGACTGTACCAATCAGAGCAAGAATACTGCAACACCACACGTCTGTGATTAGCGGGTAGAACCGCAAGAATTTGAAAGTTAAAATCATCCAATCACTGAGCAAGAAGCTGAGCTGCAGGTGTGCACGTAAGACATTGAAACAACTAGGTGTAGAATTATTTTCACCAAAACTCACAGGCTCTAAACGTAACGAACTGGCGGGAACCACTGCTTTTAGCGAAAAGATTTTTGCACATCTTTGTTTAAGTGCCTTAATCACAAACTATTTAGTAATATAGACATGAAATGACGTGGTGGCTCATTTGATACGGGCGAACTTCGCCGCTTATTGGCTGTCCGAGTTTGTTAATACCAGCCCCGTGTATGCATGTTACGGCACGTTTCCTATTGGCCTGGTTCATGGTTGCCGGCTAGCAGAGCAGCCGCGTTAAGCTGATTGGCTGTAGGTGTTTCCGCCATGTTGCTGGCCAGGGAAGCCACTTTGCTGGCGTGTGTGACTGAGTTCGCTGTCCTACCGGCTCTTTGTTTCACTTGTGTAGATGTACCCTACCCGCGCGTGAGAGGCTCAAAAGCGACGGAGCAGTAAGGTCGACCTTGAAGTTCGCATCAAATGCCGCGTCGCCTCAACGAGCCAAGCGCTGAACTAGCGTGCAAGGTTTCCACCGAACGGTTGTTACTACGGGACACTAAGGAGTGACTATATAATTTTACTGGTGGAAAGTCTGCAACTAAGTTCAGTGCAGGTCGCAGTATGAGTTTCACATACATCCGGTTAATACATTTTGAAGTACGGCAGTCTGTAAATGCCGTTTTTAGTCATGATGGAGGGCTTAGAAACAGTGTTTTTAATGAGCGTGGCGTATTAACAATGGGATTCCGATTTTGTCTGAAGTTTGTTTTATTTTAGTACGTTAGCGCAATAGGCACGTGTGGAATAGTTTCGTAGAAAAAAAACCTGTTTACGAACACACTGTAACGCATTTGAAGTGTGGGGTAGGCGGCCGCCTTAAGAGGAGTCCTCGATTTGCGCATGGACGGCGTTGCAGTGTGTCACGCGTATTATTTTTTACGCAAAACCGCTTAACTTATTCATATTATGTTAATCTACGAAAATAACATACACTTGAAATTATGCTTCTATGTTTTTAAACATTCAGCACGCTTATTACAAACATAATTTTTGGGCCTCTCAACATGGATAAAAACGGGTATTTTAGACTGCTGTAACTCCGAAAATATTACCGGAATTCATAAAGTGCTAAGCGAGAGGCATGCGATGGTCTTTACTTCACTATTCAAAAATAAAATGTTGTGGTCACCGCTGAAAGTACCCGTAGGAAAAAGACTACAAGAAAAACATTGCACGCCAGTTTGGCGCGCTGCGAATAGAGGCGATATGCTTCTCGTCAAGCGTAATACTCTGGCTCGTATCGCTACGCTGTTCCCACGTGTCAAAGGTGGAAATTCGACACCTGCGAAGACTCCTCGTAAAGGTGATCAGGTGCGATAAAATCATAATTTAAAATTTTAACGAAATATCGTTAGTTTTGTAGACGATACTTGTCAGTGTAGTTTCCTCTTACAAAACAATTTTAGCTCTCATAGTTAACTCATAACGGCGCGTCAATGTCAAAATTTCCTTGTTACACTGCCATGCAAAGAGTGAAAACCAATCAACCTACTTAAACGAAACTATTCACTGTGAACTTACATCCCATGAGTAGGGCCCGGAAAATTTCGCTGATTCAATGACCAGCATGCTAGAATCCATTGTCCTATGCACATTCAAGCCCCGTCTGTTCGTTCATTCTATGCTGTTCCACTAAGTAGCAGCTAGTGGACAAATGGTCCGGGCTTGAGTATACACAGGAGAATGCATTCTAACATGCAGGTCGTTGAATCCGCGAAGTTTTTCGGGCTCTACCCATGAGCTATGAAATAAAATCTTTAAAAACCCACAATACCATATTTTGTATTTAAAAAAAAGCACAGAAGTACAGAAAAAATTTGCAAAAATTCAATTTTTTAAAAATATTAAATGAGTTCGCGGGATGTTTCGTAATGTTTTATTACGTAACTCATAGCGTGTTATTTCACTGTGAATTATTTCACTTGCATATGTTAATTGGTTTTCACTATTTGCATGGCAGCAGAACATGCAAATTATGACTTTGAAGCACTTTTATGTGAGAATCATACCACCTAAAATGGTTTTATAAGAGGAACTTGCAGTCACAAGTATCGTCTAAAAAACTAACAATATTTCATATACTGTAAATATAAAATATTGATTTTATCACACTTGAACACCCTTAATGTGCCCACACAGAAAAATTGTTGTGGTGGGTACAAAATGTTCTGTCAATATGGACCTCACAAAATAATTTTGTAGGGGTTAGAAAAATTTTTTGTAGTCACTGCAAAACTTTATTGAGGACAACCAAAATATTTTGTGGTGACTAATGAGTATTTTTTCCAGTGCACCCTGTAACGTTGGTACGTTGTTAGGTTACTGGCAGCGTATATGTGTGTAACGGCGTCAGTTATATGATTGTGCCTCTGAAAACAAGGTTACTGCGACACAACACGTCTGTGATTAGTGGGAAGCCCTAAGACGCTGACAATTAAAAACAACAATCATTTCATTGCACGATGTAGAGCTGCAGATGTGTACATAAAACATTGAAACAAGAGGGCCAATTTTTTTTGCTATAATCTGATATCCATACGTACTGGAATAATTTGAATGCCTGTAATCATTTCAGTGACTGAATTAATTTTTTTATTGGCTTTGTTATTTATGTGGTTTTTATGGTAAAATAAAACACGTAAATATGTCATACATAATGTACTTTCATTTTCTCATAAACATGTGTCCATTTAAAAGGACAGTATGCATATGCACATAATAAAACAATTTCTTTCTAAAACATTAACTGTAACTACAATTTCAGTCTACACACACATTCATATTATTTTCTCACAATTTTAAGTTTTTTTGGTTAGTTTTTGTAATTCTATATATCTTACAAAGAAAATTATGGGCATCGCTGAGTCATAAATTTGAATCTTTTTAATTTTGACTTCTTTCCATGTATCATAAAATGATCAAGATGATACAAATTGGGGTATCTACAATTTGGTTGATGTCCTGCTTTGCTTACCACATTAACATTTTGGTTTCTTTTCAACAACGCAAGAATGATTTTTCATTGCAATTATAATACAGTCTCCAAAGGACAGCGTGCACAAGAATGTAAAAAATTTAATTTTTTCCCCTAAAACTATACAACTAGACCTACCATTACAACCTACATACATATTTACATATTTTCTCACATTTTAAAGTTCCTGGTTAGTTTTTACAAGTTTGTATGATAATTCACAAAGAAATTTACATGCAGCACTGTGTCATACTTTCGAAACTTTTTCACTTTGCCTTGTTTCCGCGCGAAATAACGTGATCAAGATGATAAAAATGGAGAACCCACGAAAGCTTGACGGCTAAATTTTCTCATCACATTAGCATTTTGGTTTGTTTCCAACCATGCAAGAACGATTTTTGATGGAAATGAAAGTTCAATCCCCAGAGTTTGTGTGGCACATTTGCTACACTCTGGCTCCAGTTGCGTCTACCAAATGTTCAGTTATTGTTCATTTTCAGTGAATTGGTGTGATAATTCACAAAGTGCTACGTCATACTTTCGACATTTTGTTGACACTTTTTTTTTGTGACACACCCTGCACCTGATCTGCTTTTCTTGTGAAATAACAAGATGGTCCAGACGATCAAACTGGGAATCGACATTTTCAAAGCTTGATGGCCGACTTCGTTTTTTCCCCCTAAGGCGTTGGTTTGTTTCCAGCATTGCAAGGGCGATACGTCTCCGAAATGCCAGATGGCCCAGCTTTCCATTGCTTGCTTCGTGAAGTTGCCATGCATTTTGTTCAGCAACGTCAACTAAATGCGCAATAAGAGGAAAGTACAATTTCTTCCCGCGAATGTTAATGCGATACAGGCTAATGTTTTGGTCACTTCTGTCGACACTCCCCAATCCAATGAAATACAATGCATGAACGCAATGTGGCTGTGGAACTGTCACAATTTTCTTGTGTTCTTGAAAATCGTGATACATTGTGTACCTGATTTACTGATTCTGCGTTAGACTCTACACTATGACAATGCTGTTATCATGCCACTTTGCTATGACAATTCTTTTGCCTTATGTAACTTTTGAATCGTACCTTCCACGCTCTTTTTTCTACATGCACGCAGTAGTTTCTAACGGACCCTCTGAAAAGTACCAAAACAATGACAAAGTTAAGCATTTTTTATTTTATTTAAAGAAATATAACTTTTAAGTTTGTTTCCAAGGTGTCATTACTTTTACGTTCTCCATATTCACTTTACGTACAAATTGAAAATATTATTTATTTACTTATTTGTAAGCAGTCGCCGTGACCCAAACTTAACACTCTCCGTCCTGAACCAATTTCGCGTTTTAAACTATCAACTTTTCAAATTTAAAATTCACGGAAGTTCTGTGATTGGTCAGTTTACAACCCTTACTGATACCAGCGCTCAAGCGGTAGAAATTGTCCCTGTGACAAACGTTTAACATTGATCTTTCTATAGACCGTTCGGGATAAAGTGAGTACTAAAAAAAGCTCTGCTAAAGTTCTATTTTCTGACAATACGTATCTTTCCGCGCGAGTCGGCTAACAACGGAACAATGTCTAACCTCGCTGGACACGTCACTTGATGTTTGCGAGTGTAAGGTAAATTGTGCAGTCAGCAGGAATCTATACAGTTTGATGAAAAAATATTATTAACTATATAAAACACAATTACGTCGATTTCGGTTTCTTTTGTTTCAGTATTTTTTGTATTTAAATAGGAAAATTTGCGGAACTATATTACGTAATTTCACTGCCAACCGTACAAGAAGTAAGGCAACTGTAGTTAATGTTAATGTAACGGTCGTAGAACAGGTCTGGACACTCGCCTGGAAACTTGACCCCCTTGTTGTTTGGCTGTAGTTCACCAAGTTACCGAGAGTGTTTTACGTCTTAGGCGCTGCAATTAGGGAGGTCAGACTCAAACTCCGCCCACTTCCCTCCCACTTTTTTCCAGTGTTTACATTATAAAGTAAATAAAGATTGCTGGAGCCATGCTTTGGGATTGTGAGCGAATAAAGTATTTCAGAAATTCATTAAAAAAAAAAGCTCGTTTTCTTAACTTGTTTATCTTAGTGGGAGGGAAATGGGTGGAATTTGAGCCCGACCGCCGTGATTGCAGCGCCAAAGACGCACAACACTCTCGTGAACTTAGTGAACTACAGCCAAACAACAAGGGGGTCAAGTTTCCAGACGAGTGTTTAGACGGCCGTTGTTGAACTACGTGCAGTAACGGCTAGTGATATTTTTCAAGGTTAAATTTGTAGTGTCTACTTTATCTCGAACGATCTATAGAATTAACCTTAGCCATAGACGAAACCACTTCGGAAGTTTTCGGCGAAAAACGCGGTTCTTGGTGTGTAACATGGGAATTAAGTGCGCTGTCTACCACAATTTTCATCACCATTAGTTTGTTTTTTATTTGTACCATATGTTTTTTTTTCTTATTTTAGACACAAAATGTGATTAAATTTGGCTCTTATGAAATTTTTTTATCTGTCATAGTTTTCGTGAAATGGCTTGTTAAATTCATACTTTGCATGTTTCCGTTTTAACGACTACACTAAAACCAACTGATATACCAAACTCAAAAAAATCACAGTGGATAAACACATTGCAGGCTACAATGACATGCTCATAAAATTAAAGAATAAAAATTATTTATATTAAAAAAAATTATTGAATATTTTTTATTTTTTATTTTTAATTTCAACATTTTTTTTTAAATTCAAATAATTTTTATTCTTTAATTTTATGAGCATGTATTGTGACCTGCAATGTTTTTATCCGCTGTGATTTTTTTTAGTTTGGTATATCAGTTGGTTTTAGTGTAGTCGTTAAAACGGAAACATGCAAGTAAGACTTTAACAAGCCATTACGCGAAAACTATGAGAGATAAAAAAATTTCATAAGAGCCAAATTTAGTCACATTTTTGTCTACAATAAGAAAGAAAATCTGGTACAAATACAAAATGAAATAATGATTATGACAATTGCGGTAGACTGCGCCCTAAGGCCCTAATATTTGCTGTGTGGTCATGGTGCAGGCACGGCACAAGCGTGTCACGTGATGACTCTCCAGGACAGGAAGCACAAATTGAAATGACCACTTGGGAGAATGATAGCGGCGGGCTTCAAGAACGACCGGCACGCCACGCGGGCGAGAAAGAAGGCCGTGGGTTTCACGAGATAATCACGCCAGCGATTGGATGGTGCCAACAATGGTTTGATTACCGCGGGGGGGAGAATGAGCCTGATTGTCGCTGCCGGGCGTCGCGTGAAGTGAATACTGGTGCGCACGCCAGCTGCGCAGTAAACTACGTTCCGAGCCCCAAGCTAAGCTTGAGGATTGGTTCACAATTGAAAAACTTAAGCACAGGACATAATATAACTGTAGAAAATGTGCACGATCAGAAAATATGCATGACAGCTAGAGAAAATAGAAACTCGAATTCAGCCATTGCTGTATGCATTCTCAAGCCCTTCATCTCAGTTTTCAACTTATTATTTTTTTTTTTTTTCATTTTTATATTCGTGCCAAATATTTTTTTTTCTTATTTCAGACGTAAATTGTGACTAAGTCTTCATCTTAAGAAATTGTTGTATCTCTCATAGTTTTCGCGTAATGAGTAGTAAACGTCAAAAATTGGACTTTACGGTTTTATGTACGCCACTAAAACCAACTGACTTACCTAACCGAAAAAATTCACAGTGTATAACAATGTTGTAGGCTATGAAATGACACACATAAAAACAAAAAAATAAAAAAAAATTGTATTTAATAAAAAATGCTAAAATTTTTATTAAAAACTTAAATATTTGAATTTTTTAAAATAGAAAAATGTATTTATATTTGTTTTTATATATGTCAAACCATAGATAACAACATTTTTATACACTGTAAATTTTTTCGGTTTAGTATGTCAGTTGGTTTTAGTGGCGTACATAAAACCGTAAAGTGCTAATTTTGACGTTTACGACTCATTATGCGAAAACTATGAGAGATACAACAATTTTCTAAGAGCAAGATGTAGTCACAATTTACGTCTAAAATAAGAGAAAAAAAAATCTGTTACAAATATAAAAATGTAAAAAGACGTTGAAAACGGAGGTGACCGCGCCCTTAAGAGCGTCCAAGCGAGGAAAAAATCATAAGTTTATACTCGTATGAATTTATGGTAGTTTTGTAGACGTTACTTGAGAGTATATTCCCATCGTACGAAAATTTTAGCTCAACCGGTTTTCCCGTAAAGGTACTTCAAAGTCAAAATGTGAAGATTCTTAGTTATTATAAGCCGCAAAAACAATTAACATAAATCAATTTTAAATTCGCGTTGAAACTACAAGTCACCGGCTACCTAGACATATTTTAAAAGCCATTACAAAATTGGTTGTAATTTTATTTTAAAAGAAATCAATAAATCAAAGCTAAAAATTCAAAATTTTAGAAATTTTTCTAAAATAAAATTTTTAATCGATTTTAAAACATATCAAGCTGTACAACAATTAATTTCTTCCAGTGTATCTTGCAGTGTTAAGTGTTTGGAGAGATCCATAGAGGATGTAGTGTGAAGAACTTTGGAGATGGCGGTTTGGTGGCCAACCTACCCCGTTCCTAAGTACTAGTGCCGCAGGAGTGTGGATTGTCAGTTTCTCCTGCTGCTCAAGTGCTTATCAATGGGGAGGGATGCTCCTTGTCGCCACTGAGCGTCTAGATGATGTCCTTCAAGACTCCAGCAGAGTCGTGTCTACTCAGGAAGGACGTCCTGCAGAAGAGGTCCTCGTAGATGACACAGCTCGCCGCAAGGTACTCCTTAGTTAAGGGCGCTGTTCACCTCAGTTTCAACGTCTTTTTTATTTTTGTATTTGTACCAGATATTTTTTTTTCTTATTTTATACATAAATTGTGATTTAGTCTTCCTCTTAGGAAATTTTTGTATCTCTCATAGTTTTTGCGTAAGAAGACGTAAACGTCAAAATTTGGACTTTACGGTTTTAAGTACGCCACTAAAACCAACTGACATTCCAAACTGAAAAAATTCACACTGTATAACAACATTGTAGGCTATTATTTAACATATATAAAAACAATATATATTTTTTTTTTATTTTAAAAAATTGTTGATAATTTTTTTTTAAATTTTCGTTTCAAAATTCTGCATTTTTTTATTTAATACTAAAGTTTTTTTTTTTGTATTTATATATGTCAAATCATAGCCTGCAACATCGTTATACACTGTGAATTTTGTCGGTTGGGTATGTCAGATGGTTTTAGTGGCGTATACTTAAAACCGTAAAGTGCAAATGTTGACGTTTACGAATCATTATGCAAAAACTATGAGAGAAACAAAAGTTTCCTAAGAGGAAGATTTTATCACAATTTATGTCTAAAATATGAAAAAAAAAAAAAAAAAATATCTGGTACAAATATAAAAATAAATAATGACGTTGAAAACTGAGGTGACCCCGCCCTTAAGAGTGTGTGGTAGTAAATAAACGCTGAAAACATCAATTGATTTCTACGCTTTTTTCGAAGCCAATATGGATAAAATAATCAATGACAATCCTAGGTAATGGTATTTGACAACTTTATGAGTAAATATTTATCCAGAATTACTAATTCGTTACGCGTGATCTCTTGCGCCACAGTTAAATGCACGAAGTTCCGGCGCCAGAGATTGTACCTCAGAAGTTCGTAACACTGGAAACAATTTAGTTTAAAACGTTGGCTAAAAGTATTGTCTAGGATTGCTATTGTTAAATTTTCGCAAATTGGCTTCAATGAACCTATAGTTATATATTAATGCTTTTAGCGTTGAAATATGTACCACGCCCTCTTATGGCGGAGTTACAATAATCCTTCGCTTCCGTCAGTCTTCTACAAAGCTAGCGATTTACAACAATCCGTCATCCGTCCGCCGTTATTCCTTCCATATGCAATGCTACCAATGTACAAACAGAAAACTTCTGTGGGACGTAAAAAAATCCCCTTAACAGTTTACTTATGTTTACGTATTTATTTATTAGTTTATGGCTGCTAGTAAGTGCAACAGCCATTTTTCATCAAACATAAATTTAGCGAGCATAACATTTACTAATAAAATTATTTCCGTTTTAATTTGAGTAATCATTATGTAAATAAATTTATTTATCTTAGTATTTTAATGTTTTCCGTATGCCAAAATTATCTCAGTCGTATTTTAAAGTCATGAATTTGCAGCAATAAGCAACAAAAAAAAAAAATATATATATAAAATAAAACGAACCTCACATCCTTCTTTTAAAATGAAGCCGTTGAAACGATCGCCGCCATTTTTAGAAGGCTGTTCTTTCATCCGTCGCCCGTCAAAAGTTAAATCTTGCCAAGCTTTCAACGGACGGACGGATGGACATATTGGAAGCTTCTGATTGGCTGAAGGTCACGTGACTGACGAGCGAGACGGATAATTGTAACTCCGGCTTTATTTTTAGACTAACTCTTACCATTTATATTCCTTTCGGTAGCGTACAAATGGAGAGGAGGTAAATCGGGGAGTTTTCCCACTGGTGGAAATTTGTCTCCCCGACTGCAGCATTCCTGAGTACACATACACAGTCTGTCTCACATAATAATTCCAGTTTTCGACAGGTCTGAAGAGTACCATGAATAGAAATTTCTGCAGAAAATACTTCATTTTGACGTACAGCACAGTTTGAGAGCCAGTTGAGTATGTTTGCATATTACATAGAAACAGCTGTAAAAAAGAATGTAAACACAAATGTCAAAAAATATAATTCTTACATGAGACAAACTATAAGCCTCAATACAGTACAAAAATATCATCAAGTTGTTCCACGTAATTACTCCGCGCTTAAAATGGAATAATTTAAGAAAGCATCTTCGTTAAGGCCAGGCTAGAAAGTTCTATTTTTTTACATTGGTGCCGAAAACTCAAAATGCTCTTGACAGAATGGTTTAAAAAATTCATGAACGAAATCAGTCTTACAATGCATAACTTATTTAGGCATTTTATAAAAACAATGAACCGTTCATTCGAAAAAAAAATATATAGTTTGCTATATTTTGACTTGTTTTCATAACAAAATTGGTAGTAATTTGAGTACAAAAAATTGAAAAACTAAAAGGTTTACTGCTACCAAAAAATTACGTACAAACTATGGTATAATTTTGAAAAAAGAACGTCTATATGAAAATTATGTTTCTTAAGAAAATATTTTCAAAATCACTGCAAAACTACCAGAGGGCCCTTAATGTTCTTATTTGCATAATGTAAAACTTCATGCATTACTTAGTGTAGGCCTTCCTAAACTGAAAATAAGTCGTCCGTGCACATTTTAATTTGATCCTTGAACGATTACGGAAGTAAGTTAGTATTTAGCTAATACTGACTATTTTTACAATTTTTTTTCCCTACAAAACGGCAACATTCGTTCGCAATGGCATATGTAAAAAAAAAATCTTTCAGTCTTTCAGTTTATAACACATTTAATTTTGCGAAATACGTTTTTTTTTTTATTCGCTGACGTATACACTGTTTTGCAGTTGTTTTCCGCACATAGGTAATCATTACACCGAGCGCGGTGGAGCATTCGGGAAGACATGGGTTCGATCCCCTGCTCCGGCCATCTTGATTACGGTTTTCCAGGGTTTTCCGAAATTACTCCAGGTGAATGCTGGGATTGTTATTTCAACAGGCCTGGTCGACTCTTATCCCTTTTCCCATGGGTTCCTCTACCAAAGCCTAGTGCTGTTCGAAGCAGGGGCGTCATTTAGGGGGGAGGGGAAGGGGGCAAATGCCTCACCTATGTATAAAATATATTTTTTTATATTTTGTTATTTAAGTAATGCTAACTTAAGCACATACTACTAAAGTTTCATTATTAAAGTTTCTAATTTATACATGCTTAATTAATAAAAAAGACGCAGCAAGGTCACTGTCGCCGAAAAAATTCTTGTCCCCCCCCCCCCAAGAAAAACCTGAAATGACGCCGCTGATTCGTAGGCATATAAAATAAAATTTGCCGAATGTTTGCTTTTTAACGGGGAACAAGCTAAAGGAGTTTCTGTACCAAATCAACAAACAGCCTAAATTTGCATGTGTTTTTTTTATCTGCTCCACATGGCACATAGGTCACTGTTCCCACAGACATGGTCGTTGTAATAACTGTGGGTGAGCTGAATTGCCCTTTGGAATAGCAGTTCTTCAGGATATTTCTGACAATGTTAATGGTGTAGGCTATTTTTTTAAAGTTACTGGAAAGGCAGTCCTTCAGGATATTTCTGCCAGTGATGTATTTTACGGCCGTAGTTATATTGTGTTTAATATTTAACTAAATGTTTTGCATCTTGCATAAATATTTTTTTTCTAGGGCATAATTGACTGGTCTTATTTCTAGGTACGTTCTGTTACACAACACATTGTCTACCGATGCATGGCTACACTACAGAGTTATTCAGGAGAGTCTATCCCTTGGTTTGCGATACGGCGAATACGAGCATGTGTCGTAAGCGTGAAATACAACCACTGAATATCCAGGGGCGTCGCGTGGAGTGTTCCAAGGTGTACGGTGCCCAGCAGTGACTATACGCAACACTGAGTTGTCTGAGGAACCATTTGACTTGTATGGTCAGGAACACTCCACAGCCAGTAGCGTACAAGAGACAAGGTACGAATTATCCTATAATTAGAGACCGGAAAAATTCGCGGGTTCGCTGACCGGTAGGCTAGTTTCCAAGAATATATGTGTACTGAACCAGACATCAGCAGTTCATTGCCTGCTCGCTGACACAGTGAAATGGGCCTGCATTCAGTTACATTATTATTATCATTGGCTCAGCGACTTCAAGAAGGTGTCAAATAAGTCAAGGACCAATTGCGAAAGTGGCACGAACTTACAGTTGCTAGAATCCTAGATTGTGCCTGACCGAAAACGCGAAATTTTCATGTCCCTACCTATAATATATACACTTTGGTCTCTGCAACAACACAACTGCTCAAAGCGTATATAGTAGCTGCTAATACCGCACGCCTTGGAACACAGCCACGCTACGCCACTGTGAATATCAGGCCTGTACGTTTTGGCAGCCAGCTCATGAGCTGAAAGTAAGTGTGAACGCGAGGAGTACATGCTGTTATCGGAGCACCACTGATGAAAGGTACAGGCACAGCACGTTATGCTCTAGGAAAAAAAAAAACGACATCTTACACATTATACTCAGTGCTTTGTACAGAACATACGAGAAACTTTGTGCAATGTTTAATTTACAATTCAAGTTACAAAATATAAATTAAAACGAAATAAAATAAAACAAAAAAAAATCAATAATAAACTACAATTCTTAATTTGAAAGAAATAAACTTAAAACATGAGTAACTTTTATAAGGGGAAATTTATTTTATTTACCGTTTTATGTAATTTACAATTCATAACATGCATAGCAGTACCACAGAATATTTAGGAATACATAAGTGAAATAGTCGGCAGGAAGGCGAACTCAGTCACACACGCCAGCGAAATGGCTTCCCTGGCCAGCAACATGGCGGAAACACCTACTGCCAATCAGCGTGAGGCAGCTGCTCTGCTAGTCGGCAGCCAGGCCAATAGGAAACCTGTAGTAACATGCAGGAGCCAAACAGACACGGGACTGGAGTCTACAGCCTCGGGCAGCTAATAAGCGGCCAAGTTCGCCTATATCAAACGAGCCGCCACGTCATTTCACGTCTGTATTACTATTTAGTCTGTGGCAGTACTTAACCACTTAAACCTAAGCAAAATTCTGTGAGGATAACCATTGACACCACAAAACAATACAAGGGGGGAAGGTTGCAGAGAGGCCGGTGTGGCCGGGTGTTTGTACCCCCGTTAATATATACTCCCTGGACACTATATCTCTAGAGAAAAAGAACCCCCTGAGGCCCTGAGGCAGGGGTGTCCGAAGCTAAACTATGCAGCAAAGTCGGTGAATTTTGAACCACTCCAAAGAAAGTTCACAAGATGCCGTCTGACCAGGGAAGTAAGCCGCTATAGTGCAAAACGGATCCCCATCGACATTTTATGTATAGCTTATCCTTAAAATGTTACAACATTTTTGTATTAAAAACGTCTTAAATAGCACCATTTTGAACCTACATTTTTCCAGGAGAGAACACCTGACACCCTTTCTTTGACTCGGGGTGTGGGCATAGCTACCTTTTAAGAAATAGCCTCTCCTCCCTCCCCACCAAACACATAGAGCTGGAACCGCCACTGAATCACTTGATACCTGCAAATTTTGGATTATTATCTGGCAGCAGATTGGACTCCAAGTTACTATATGCTCATCTGACTTCTGATGTTGGCTGGTAATTTATGTGGTGTGCACGAAGGACTTTCACAATCAATTGGAATTGCATAATGTCTACTGTAGAATACGACTGCAAACATACAAATATATCAATACCCAGAGCCTATAACTAGATGCACGAGTATTTCGCGCACTCATCTGGCAACAGCCTAGACTTCTCAGTTCCATACGTGTATTCATTGGCTTCTAACAGTACAAACGTGTAGCACGTGATATCCCCACAACTTGTTTCGTTATTTATAACTAGGGACCCTGGTTTTTCGCGAAAAGAATTTTTTCTCATTTTGTTTCAGTGCCGTACGTGCACATCTGCAACTCTGCTTCAAGATTATTGGCAGCGTGTCTATATGAAGAGCCGTATATCATTTGTCTGAGCCAGTTACAATAAAGTCTCTGCAACGTCTCACGGCTGTTATTTGCCGGTAGAATCCCAAGGCTCTAGAAAGTTAAAATATCCAATCGCTGACCACGAAGCAGAATTGCAGATGTGCACGTAAAAATTTATTTCGCGAAAAACCAGGGTCCCTACTTATAACTGGCTTGCAGTCGTCAAATGTGTGTTAAAACCGCTCTTGCTTAATCACAGAAGGAGGACCGAAGTATACTTATTTGGCGTTCTACCTGACCTTGAATCAATCAGGGAAATAATCGTGCCTCTATCGGGACCCCTGTTTTTCGTGAAAAGAATTTTGCCCCACTTTGATTGGATATTTTAATTCTCACGAGCCTTGGGATTCTACCGGCAAATCACAGACGTGTGGCATCACTAGAACGTTAATGTAATTGGCTCAGTCAAATGAAATACGCCTCATAGACATGCTGCCAATAACCATGAAGCAGAATTAAAAATGTGCACGTAAGGCACCGTAACAAATTGGGGGCAAAATTCTTTTCGCAAAAAAAAAAAAGGGGGGGGGGTCCCTACCTATAACTAGTGATGATTTTATATCGCGAAAATGTTTTGTGTCAACATATCCTTAAAAACGCTGTAGTCTCCTGCAACATATCTGATTCTATGATATACGTCTGACACAACGTAGCTGTCTGCAGGCCAATAACAGGAATCAAATATTACAATAACGAGATTCTTATTGGCTCAGTCAAATAGGGTAATACTTCCAAGTACAAGCTAAAGCCAGTAACCTTCTGATAAGCTGAACGTGTGTTGAAATCCAGCAAACAGTCAAGTTTTCCCGCTATAAACCATCATCTCTACATATAACGTCACGGAGTGTGTTTGAGTGAACATAGGCCAGTGGATGCTAGCATGTCGCGAAATAATACCACGAAATTTGTAGTCTCTTAACAATCACTAGAGAAGGTGATTTATCGCGGGAAAAGTTGACTGTCTGCTAGGCTTCAATGTAATGTATTCATATCTGACGCTATTATTTCGTTACTGGCGAGTCCCTATTTGACTGGGCCAATGGTAACTTTGGTGCACTGCACTGCTACTGGACGTCTGTGATTCGTCTGTAAACAACTATACTTTGCTACATAACCGCCGGCCAATAATACAGGATGCAGGACGATACACCGATTTGCAGAATATCACTGTAAAAAGACTTATTATGTTATTATGTTTCCAGACGCAGTATGGTACAGTTACCATACTTCGTCTTGTAAACATGAAAACTTTTACAGTTGTTACAATACAAGTCTGGTATATTCAGTATACCGTTTTATAAAAAGGTTCAGGAGTGTTACCATGGATGTCTGGGAAACTATTCTACCATACCTACTTTCTTAGCGCTCTTATACGCACGTCTGGTAAATTTACAAACTATTTTTTAGAGTGTACGCCGGCAGAAAACATTCTCGCGATTATCCACCATCTCTAACAATCACTATGGTCAGAACAATCGCGAGTTCAATGACGTGTAGGCTGGATTCCACTCTACTGGGTATTCTCTAGCCTCAACTGTTTGTATATTTATTGGCTGATGCCATATGAACAACAGTTTCACCTCAATCTGGGTTAGATGACATTCAGTACTTGTTTACTATACGGACTTATTATTGCCTCGAAGTTCTACGCGGTGTTTCTAGTGAACTGTTATCAAAGAGTAATAGCCAGGGCCATGAATATTTCGCGAAAAGAATTTTGTCCTATTTTGTTTCAGTGCCTTACGTGCACATCTGCAATTCTGCTTCGTGGTTATTGGAAGCGTTCCATGTGAAGTGACGTCTCCCGTTTGACTGTGTCAATAACAATAAGGTTACTGTGTCACCACGTGTATGTCATTTGCACGTAGGACCCCAATACACGTGGGAGTAGTAACATCCAGTCATTGACTATGAATCAGAACTGCAGATGTGCACATGATGCACTGAAACAAACTGGGGCAAAATCATGGCCGTCTTTAGAAGGCCGGAGTCTTGAATGTGGCAACACTGCGTCGGGGGCCTGCTGCTTGTCACTTCTTGGCCATCCTAGTCTCGTCAACGTGTGCAGATGCAGCTTTAGTGGCATGTACACGGCTACACTGACTAGGGCAGCCAATGAGCGACCGGCAGCAGGTATTCGATGCAGCGTTGCCACATTCAAAACTCCGGCCTTCTACTAACGACGGCCATGGCAAACTCCATTTCGTGAAAAGTTCATGGCCCCAGTAGTAGCTAGAGATGATGGTTTATCGCGAGAAAACTTGACTGTCTACTGGGTTTCAACGTACGTTCAGCTTACCAGAAGCTAACTGGTTTTCTGTTGTACGTGGGGCTGTTACCCTATTTGACTGAGCCAATAAGAATCCCGCTATTGTAATATTTGATGCATGTTATTGGTATCGCGTATTGATTCTAGGTCAGATTGAACGTTAATAATGTATACTTCATCGTCACTTCTGGGATTGGACGACAGCTGTTGTGATACAACTTTGACTAATGAAAGGCAGCAATAAATAAATACATGCTTGTACGGTCAGAAGCCAACGGATATTCGACGTGTATAGGACTAAGAAGTCAAAGCTGCTGCCAGATGAATATACGCGAAGTACTCGTGCCACGATGTGTCAGAACACAATACAGACACAGCTTTCAAGAGTATATTGGCACGAAAAAGCTTCGAGATACACCATAATCTCTAACCATATCTAGTAACAGCAATATAACTGTACATACTGTCAGTATAAATGTGCATAGGTTTGGATTCGAGTTTGTTCTAAAATTAATTCGCAACTTTTTTCGGTCCCTTCCAATCAATAAAACCTCACTTACCACAGCAAATATTACATAACAATCATGTCATGCATCTTAAATCAAGCATAGGCTATCAATAAGGACCCCTGTTTTTCGCGAAAATAATTTTGCCTCACGTTGTTTCGTTGCCTTACGTGCAAATCTGCAGTTCTGCTTCGTGGTCAGTGATTGGATATTTTAACTCTCTCTCGCTTTGGGATTCTACCGACCAATCACAGACGTGTGGTGTTGCAGGAACGTTATTGTAATTGGCTCAGTCAAATGAGATACTGCTCTGCACTTAGACATGCTACTAATAACCAAGAAGCAGAATTGCAGGTGTGTACGTAAGGCACTGAAACAAAGTAACGCAAAATTCTTTTCGCGAAAAACAGGGGTCCATAGCTATCAAACACATAATATGTGTACATTATACAGTTTAATCCACTATCAGTTTAGGCATGTCAACCACCACGTAATAGATTTCAACTCTGACCTTCAGACCAGCCATCAGTGGAGATGATGGTTTATAGCGGGAAAACTTGACTTTTTGCTGGGTTTTAACGTACGTCCAGCTTATGAAAAGATGACAGGCTTTCGCTTATACGTGGAGCTGTTAACCTATTTAACTGAGTCAATAAGAATCCCGCTATTGTAATATTTTATGCCTGTTATTGGTCTGTAAACAATTACGTTGTGTCAGATGTGTAACACCAAATCATGCATGTTGCAAGGAACCATTGTTTTCAAGGGTATGTTGGCACAAATATTTTTCGCGATATACGTATCATTCTATCTAAAACAGAACTACCATACTGCACACAATTTCTCAACAATGACGATAACATCGATCAATATCATGAACTGTTCCTACCATCCATTCTACACACTGCGAGCAAACAATGACACGACAACAGCTGGAATAAAATGCATTAGTTTAATTTTCATAAAAATTAATACATTATCAGTATTCATCTCGCTAATTTCAACTAGCTTCGTTTAGACACTCCTGCGTTATGCTTTCAACAATATGTTATACTATTCAAAAATATTCTATGCCAACAAATAAATCATATCCAGCATAAAGGCCTCGATATTATAAATCGCCATTATGTCGCCATTAGTGAGAGATTTTGGTCAACACTTTAACATCGAGGTCTTCAGCGCTGGTGAGGAGTGACATGATGTTAGTATGGAGCAGCGCCGGAATGAAATGGAGGGGGAAACGGGAGATCCCAGAGAAAATCCGCCGACCAACGGCATCGTCCGGCACGATTCCCACATGCGGGGACCGCATCACTAGCCGTTACTGCATATAATTCAACATTAACTCTAGTTTCTTTACTGCTTGTATGGTTGGCAGCGAAATTACGCAATATAGTTCCATGTATTTTCGTATTTAAATACAACCATACTGAAACAAAAGATACCGAAATCGATAAAAGTGTATTTTATATAAGTACTAAACTTTTTATGGAACTGTACGGGTTCCGACTAAACAATTTAGCTTGCATGCGCAAACATAAAGTCACGTGTCCAGAGAGGTTACACATTTCCCGACGTTTGCCGTTACGCGCGTAAAGATACGAATTGGCTGAAAATAGAACTTTAGCAGGGCTTTTTTGAGTGCTCACTTTATACCGAACCGGCTATACGTAGATAACTATCGGTAACTATCCTGCCATTTATCAACAATCGAAGACATGATATGAAGAGTTAGCTGACTTGAAACAGCACTATGTGCTATTCGTAGATAGCCAATTTGCTTTGTATCTTGATTGCTTTGGTGTTTTTACTAGCTTCCTTTGTCGGCGAGAACTCTTGCGAGCAGGAGGGTGTACTGGTTACAGTACATCAGTGGCGAATCCAGAAAAACGGGGAGGGGGCATAGGAGCCATCTCCCCTCCCGAGATGGCTCTCAAAAAAATTTAAACCAAATAAATGCCAAGTAAAATACTGGAAAATATTACCTTACACTTCTACTAAAACAGCACAACATTTATAACAAAATCATGGTTACGAGAATTTATGTTGCAACAATAGTAATATATAAAATATTTAATAAATTAAATGTTTCCGTAATTGAGATAAAACGTTCTAGTTTCTAGATTACAAAATGTTTGTGCAGCATAGTTTGAAATTCATTTAAATTATTGTAGGTGTTCCAAGAGCTTCACAGTTATAGATAAACGTGGTAGCTGAAGATAGAGAATGTATCTAATTATTGCATATCAGCACAAAGATTTTCACTTTTAAAAGATAATGCGTTATAGAAAATATAGCAATTTCTTAAAGCAGTATACTCAAATTTTTTGGTTCGTAAATTTCTTAAGCAGCACCATTTTGCACCTTAAAATCCAAATCTTTCTGGGGAGGACCCCCTTTTTTGCTGCGTGGATATTACTACTTTTCAATGCACCCCCTCCCCCAGGAGCCAGAGCTTGTTTCGCCCCTGCAGTACATGATAATTCGGAAGGGCGGTTGTCAACAGGTTTAACAGATAAATTATGTTTGATTAGATTTTTTAAATGTATTCTATAAGCCAAATCGGAGCTCTTGCTTTCTCTCATGATGCCGAATGCAGTGAGGCTGTAGTCAACTAGTGGCGAGCGGTTCGTCTACGGACTCGAACCTGCGACCCTCTCCCTGGTACGACGGGAAGTAGGAGGCCTATCTTGTCTTCTAGGTGACCATAATGAGACAGACCAAGTTTGGTTGGCTACACTGCTTTATATTGCAGTCTAGAAGGCTTCCATTGCATCACAGTAAAAACATTTTCGTTTCCACAACGACGTTTTCTTTAAGTGTGACCGGCTGCAAAGTATTTAGCTGTAGGTAAAGAAATACTACCTTACATTTAATCAAATGTTGAAAACTAATAATTTGTGTCACATTTAACTTTAAACAATTTTCTTTTACAGTAGTGCAATGATATTTGTAGCAGATGTGATATTTTTTCTTTCAACATCAAGCTTGTATTAACAATAACCCACTTCCAAATTAAAGAGGTATTTTAAACATACGTCATTGCAGCAAACTGTGCGTCTTAGAAAGCTAGAGAATAAACACAGTCAAACAGTCAAGTAGGCCTAAACAAACAAAAGAATTTTGTTTGCAACTGGCAAACAGCTTTTAAATCAGAGACTTCCGTAAAACACATGGTTATAAAAGTAAAACTAAAGTCATACAGACAAGTCACAAACTCAGAACTGTGTGTATCAGATTCCATGTGACTGTGTATACATTGGAGAGACTGGCAGACACCTTTCTACACTATTATGACCCATACACTACCCCTGGGTCTAACATAAGTGTGATCCACGGTGGCTGAGCTACCTATGCCGCTGTGGGCACAGCGAGTGACGTCAGGGTGTCGCCTACTATAAAAGCGAGGCCGACCGGAGGAGGAGAGATTAATGTAAACGGCGACACTTGGAAACGACGGTCCTCCGAGCCGAGGGGTCGAAGCTGCGAGGGGCGTGGTCGCCGACTACGAGCGACTGGCAGCAAGGTGTTAAAGGAGCATAAAAGAACAGAAAAATAATTTAAAGAAGTATGAAGTAAAGAAATCTTAACTAGCAGAACATGCCTGGACAATAGCCACAGGATTCTCTGGAAAATTGCTACTCCACTGGACACAATAAACAAACAAAATTAAAAGGAAAGTCAATGAATCGGCATTCATTGTTATACTTCATTTCATTTTAGTTTGGATAAATCTGACAGCAACTTATGGGCAATAATTTTTTAGTATTTTGTGATTTGCTACACAATGCAAGACATTTTTAGCTCTAAAATGAACATGAAATGTACATTTCAGCGTTTATACTGCAAAGTTTGTCTTGTGTAGTGACAAAAATAACAAAATATTACAAATTATTGCCAATAAGTTGCTGTCAGATTTATCCAAACTTATATGAAATGAAATTTAGGATATTTAACATGTAAATCATAGAATTGAAAAACATTTGGTTACCAATAGTTAAAAATAAGCAAACTTTCAACAAAAAATAACTAAGCCACAGTCATCATCACAGGAAACCATTAGCCAATAACGACAGGATCTTGCCTGTACAACCAATCAGGGCATGGATCTTTCCTCTTGGCCATCGGAAACCTGCCTAAGCCCTACGACTGGACTTGGGTCACCCAGTCTAGGCAGCAATAGTACAATGCTCTGAGGATGCAGCGACACGACGCGTCCCTGGGAGGCGGATAAGGGATCCCAGCTTCTTGGGGTGGCTGGAGATAACCAATACCAGCCTGCGGACCAACTGGTGGGAGTCGTTGCTGTAGTAAGACGAATGAGTAGACCTGAAGTCTGCGAGCGATTTTACTGGACGTAGGTGTAATTATGGGTAAACGTCAGACATTTTATGCACTGGAAATTTTTCTGGAAACTATCCGTGGAAAATTTCCAAAAACAGGAAAACATATGAAACTATAGGACATTTTACGAAACGTTCGTGTCATTTTATAAATAACCGTTTCACCGACTTGCAGTCACATTTATTCAGTTGTAATTGTGCTTTGCGTGAAATATGGCCTATTTTTAAATATAATTTCAGTATTAAGACACAAATGGTAGTAGGTGTTCTATTATATAAATGTGGAACGTACTGGTTAAGCTTGATAGTTACTTTAAAAAATATATAATTGATAGTACTGCCACGCGTCTACAGTTAGTGAACAGTGTATTAAAAATAAGATTACAGCTGCAAAATATAAAAATAATTTAATCACCAGTTTTCAATTACTACACATTACCTTATTTGAAAGAAAAATCAAGATAAAAACCAAAATTTAACTACAGATTTAGTAAAATTAGGTCTGCCTGAAAAAAATATATACCTGGTCCATGAATTTAAATATTTAACTACATAGTTTTAAAAATTATATCAGTGCATTATTTAAAATCGTAAACTGATGGTTAAATTTAGACAATTAAATAGGCCTAACAAATATAAGATTACAAATAATAACTGAATGATGCATAATAAAAAAAATGTAAATTACAGTTACAACTAGATTTGAATCAGACATGCTATACGTGTTCTTATTTACATTAAGTCATATTGGGTCTTCACCATCATTGTCCTTATTACTGCAACACTTTATTCTTCTATTTCTTTGCAAGAACAATATTCACTGTCTTAATTTAATACTGGGTGACTCAGCCAGAAATCAAACCAGCATCGCCTAGTCACTCTACCGCTGTGGTCCCCTCATTACTGTTTGACAATTGGTGTTGTTCTTAGAAACATTAACAGAACCTGATGTGTGTAATATTTTGTGACAGATGTAATGTAATGTGCAATCAAGGCTGTGACAAAAACAGGACGATCATATTTATATTAAAAAAGTTGGGTGCCTCTGACGAAACAAATTGAGTATAATGTATTGACAGGATAAAGGAATATTTAATGCAGTAAGTTAAGGAAGCCGGGATTCTTGGACTAAGTTGGCACCGACTCAAAGAAAAATAAATTTTTCTCAATAACACAGTGAAATAAAACTTCTTTGGATAACCTATTTTAGTTTTGTGAATTCTGCCTTGACTCAGATTTCTCCAGCCATCACACTGCAAGGCAGGATTTTCGCATCGGCTACTATTTCTTCAATTTAGTTTTGAGTTTTTGCAAACTCAGTATCTAGAAGGATTGTGGAAACTTATAACCAGCACTGCCACTACACTAGACCAAAGGCTAAAAATACATTGCTGTATTTAGGAGTTTCTTTCTGTGAGCACTTCGCTATAAAAAAAAGTACTTCTCGTGTAACTAGCGCAACGGGATAAAATTTTCTACCGGGTACAAAATGTGTCAGAAGACTAGATAGAGGTGCTGGGAACAGAAAATTAATACAACATGTGGTATAGACTAGGTTAGAAGTAAATGAAGATTAAGTTCTATAACGCGTATGTCATATATAATACTAGCCGACCGGCTGCGGCTTTGCCCGCGTGAAATTATCTAATGTAAACAGTAACTCTGGATAAAATATGTGCTGAAGTCATTTAACAGCTAGCGTACTCAACAACAATGAACTATAACTGTCTTAGCTCAGTGTAAAGAGCGCGCGCAATATGCTCGTATGATGTCATAGTAATTCCCATCGCAAAGTCTTGCACGGGATACGAATTCATAACCCCACCCCTTTCACACCACAAACTTTATACAATACCTGAGTGAATGTTAAAGGCACGCCGTGATAATTCTTTCGTGTGTAGTGGCTACAGTCCTAACAGGTTTTATTTACGAGTATGGGTTGGCAGAAAGGAGAACTGTTGAATTATATCTCCGTGATCATTCTCTTTTTTTCGGGAGACTGTAACATTTTACTGTTTTTCACATACTTA
Organism: Medauroidea extradentata; assembly: GCA_003012365.1. NCBI lineage: Eukaryota > Metazoa > Arthropoda > Insecta > Phasmatodea > Phasmatidae > Medauroidea > Medauroidea extradentata. The sequence goes on along the minus strand of PNEQ01024190.1, from coordinate 84,537 downwards.
ATTTTCGAATTTCATTAAATCCTGAATTTGACTTGTAAATATTTACATAAGCTTCATTCTTATCAAAAAATCATCTCGATATCTCAACAGGTATAAGCTGTACGGATGATTATTTGAAATCAAATTTTATTTTTTTACAGCTTTCAAGGACGAATTTCGAAATATCCTGAAATTACTTTTTTTATATATGTACGTAAGATATGTTTTAAATTTTAAAACAAAAACCATTTCGATATTTGTACTGGTTTAGGAGATAAGTATGATTAATTAAAAAACACGTTTTATTTTTTTAAGAGCTTTCAAGAACGAATTTCGAACAATTGTAAAAATACTTTTAGATATTTACCTAAGCATCAATTTAAAAAAATTACCTCACTATCCGAAATGGTTTAGGAGAAATCACGGATTAATGAAAAACACATTTTACGGCTTTTCACCCCCTTAATTTTACGAATTTAGCAAAATCGAAAAATTGTGCGAATATGCATTTCTTTGGGCAATATTATGCAGTTAAAAATTCATTATAGCATTCCCGGTTATTGAGATATCAAGGATTCTTTTAAAACACATTTCACCCTTTTTCACCCCCTTAATCATAGAATTTCTTAGTGGGTGCCTACCGGGCAAGTGGAAGCTTCCCTCAAAATTTCATGGCTCTAGGTCTAGCGGTTTGGGCTGTGCGTTGATGAGTGAGTTTGTCAGGACACTTCATTTTATATATTAAGACTAGCAGTCCCCCGCGGCTTTGCTCGCGAGTATTATTCGTAACTAATAATATTTACTTTAATTGAAAAACCTCTTTGTACACAAGATTGGTACTTCAGTCATCAAGTGTTAGAATGTCCAAGCGGCTAGTTGAACTAATTCTGCAGCAGGATAAGTAGCTATAGCTGTCCACGCGAAAAGCAGTCTTATGTTTGTCCCTGCCACTAACAGCGACTTCGCCTGGGCCTTATTTATAGCCCTGCCAATTTGACGTTGTGGGATAGCTACAGACACCTAAGGTAAGAGGTTAATCGAACGAAAAACGTCTGATTTACCCTGTTGAACAACCATTGGTGACAGTACCCTCTATTGCATATTTTCAAAATATTCACGTGAAGTTTAATGCCATTAGAAAGTTTTGGTTGGGAAAGGTTTCGCGGAAACGTATTTGGTGCCCCAAACTTGAGATTAGGGAGATGATATATCGTCGGTTTAGTGCCAAAAGTGGCAAAGTCAAAATGAGATAAAATGATAAAAATGCTAGGAATAATGTATATGTTGTTCACGGACAATTGCCCGAGTTTAAAGTCTATTCGTCGTTTCCTGCTGTTGTGATTGAAGTATAGTAACTTACCACATTATTGTAAATTTCTAAATAGTGTTTTAAAACAAAATTACATTTATGACTTAATCACTTTTGACAATATACCGACGATATGTCAGCTGATGTTGTAGAGGAACCGAAGTGGAAAGCGAACTGCAATTTCACCCCTTTTAAACGACTACATGTAAATTGCACTAATTCGATCTGCCTTGTAGTTTTTGAGTGTGAGAATTGAACGTTCGCACGCAGCTTTTAACGGAATTCGAGCCCGGAACCTCCCGGAATATAGACCTAAGTAGAAAACAACTGCGTCACGTAATGTTGAAATAATGCATGAAAATAAAATTTAATTAAAAAAAAAATAAAATATTTGTGTCCTGGGCTCATAGAGGTTGTACAACACCACGTCTCGATAGGTTACTGTAGAGTGAAACTCCTGTATAGGTAATTTCTCGCTGCTCGTTCCCGCTTTTTGGTTCGTCTGCCTTGAATGTTGACTAACTTAGTTTTATTCTTAATAATCACATTATCTTATAAAGTAAAAAACAATTACATATAATTTTTTTAAATACTTACGTAAGCATCACTCTGACGCGAACAACACCTCATGATCCCTACTGGTTAGATAGATATCGTGGGTTGATGTAAAACAAATTTTGTGCTTTTTCACCCTTTTCGGTGTCGAATTTCGAAATATTTTACATTCACGTCTTAGACATTTGTATAAGTATCCAATTGAAGTGTAAATCACATCGCTAGCACGTTCAGTCGAATCAAAATCGATCAATCACTAAAAAAAAACACATATCATTTCTGCACAATACTGAGAAATTTAATTTCGAAAAATCTTAAAACGCTTTTGCGATCATTTCTGTAACCATCATCCTGAAGCAAAAATTAATTGTATATCTCGACGGGTTCGATAGATATCGAGGATTTATCTAAAACACATTCAAGGTCTTTCACCACCTACGACAGTTAATTTCGAAAAACTTTTGAATCGCGCCTTAGAATACTTTATTGGTGTCTCGTGGACGTGAAAATCACAACATTCGCCCGCTGGATTCAAGATATATCGACGATTAATTGAAAACACTTTTCACAACTTTTCACTCCTTTTCACCTCCTTAAGTGGCGAATTTCAAAAATTCTTGAAATTGTTTTTTAGGTATTTGAGTAAGTATCAATCTTAAACAAAGATCACGTCGCTGTATAAAAATCTACGGGGTCGTTATATATCGATTGTGAATCGAAAACACAATTTACCCCTTTTTTAACCGGTTTAGGGCCGAATTCGGAAAATGTATTTTAATGGTACTTGGGATATTTACAAAAGCATCAATTTATAGCAAAGAGCACTTCGATATCTCGATTGGTTCGATAGATATGGAGGTATAATCGAAAACACATTTCACGTATTTTCACCCCCGTAGTTGAAGAATTTCGAAACGTCTTGGAGTCCTGTCATAGAGATTTGTATACGTAACAAATTAAAGTAAAAATCACGTCGATAGCCATTTGTGTTTCAAAGATATAGACGATTCATAAAAAACACATTTTGCCCTTTTTTACTGTTTGGGGGTCGAATTTCAAAAAATCCTAAAACTGCTTTTTGGACATTTACGTAAGCAACATTTTGAAGTGAACACCAGCTCTTATACCGAAGGATTCGATAGAATTCGATAGTTGATTGGAAACACATTTAAGATCTTTTCAACCCCTTAAATGTTGAATTTCAAAAAATCCTTAAATTGGCCAATATGCATTTTTACGCGTGTCCTATTAAAGTAAAAATCACGATGATAGGCTTTCGGGTTCGAACTCTAACAATGTTCCTTCGGAAATACATTTCATCCCTTTTCATCCCCTTAGAGGTCGAATTTCGAAAAATCTTAGTGCTCGCCTACGACCTGAGGGGAACCCCTACAAAAATTTTCACGATTATAGGTTCAGTGGTTTGGGCTGCAGTTTGATATGTCAGTCAGTCAGTCAGCTTTCATTTTTATATATATAGAGATAACAATGAGAAACATCGAGAAAATGTTAACTTTTATGTGAGGAAAACAAGTAAGGAATTTAACCAATGCGATCTGCAATATAAGGCATTGAAAGATAAATTTAAATTGACTTAAAACGGATAAATTTATACGGTAACTGTTATTTAATCTGCAATCATAGCATTTAAAATGTCAAAACAATTATAACATTAAAAAAAAGACATTGAAATACAACTAAAAATTTCAATGTTTCTCAAAGTTTCCCCATTTATTAAAAATTTCCACGTGATCTGGAAATTTTCCATTTTCGAAAGTTTCCGACTGAAAATATCCGGCTGGAAACTTTCCACTACCAACGAGGGATGAGATACTTGCTCGGCTGTAAGCAAAGTCCTTTGTTTGTTTGTGTGTATTCTGTTGTTTTGTGTGAAACACCACTTGTTGCATTGCCGTATTGTTAAAAAATACCTCTCTAGTTTGTAACTTGCTCCCATTGCAAGGATCGTTAAAAAATAACTGCAATACCCCAACTATTTTCACCACAAAGATTTCAAGTGTCATTACTGCAACTTCTAAACAATAAATTTCTTTGTGGCAGTATTACTTTGCAGTTTTACAAACTTTTGTTGTGGAGACTAAAATGTTTTAATTGTGGTGGTTGACTCTTAGACAGATGTAACGCTGGCCGATTTCAGCCACGGCACTTATGCAGAACGTTTAGTATTCATTTACGAATTTTAGTTGATGAGGAAATAGTAAGTAGCCTGCTCTTACGATCGTGTTGAACAGTAGCGATAAAAAAATATATAATAACTCAAACGAGCTCGGGCACGGTCATCAATGTATGAAATCACGGTTGAAACGAAAATAATGGGTAAATTTTTTTCATGTGTCTGGGCGTAAGGGTCAAAGTCTTCCACGTGTGCGGAAACAAGAGAAAATAGCCCATCATCGTTGCGTCGAGTTGTAAATAACTGTGGAGTGTTTATTTGTCCATCAAGGTCAAGACTTACTTATCTAATCACGCCTGCTTCTTCTTCTTCTTTTTTTTTTTTTTTTTTTTTTTTTTTTTTTTTTTTTTTTTTTTTTTTTTTTTTTTTTTTTTTTTTTTTTTTTTTTTTTTTTTTTACCAGTTTCATAAGCTTGAAACTTCGTTGTTTGTATTTTATTCCGAAAGTCTATAATTATCCTTTTTGTTGATTTGATGATTTCATTGTCATTATTGTTCTTGACTGTAAATCACATAAATCAAAATAGTTATGCAGACTTAAATAGGACAAAAAGTCCGAAATGTGCTTGGTAGAGAAAAACTCTTGATTTTACATGACTGCTTGTGTGTTCGGTATAAATGTTACAATTGATTTTATAGTAACTTCTCTAAGAACTAGAATCGTGAAACTTTAAACATAACTCAGAAATAGATGACAATGTGGTATTAACTCCAATTTCTTGTCTGTCTGCATGTTTGTTTGACGGTTCGGTACAAATGTTGCTTGTTTAAAACCGACTGCAGAACTACACATACACATACACATGAGAGTAAAAAGCAGAACATAAATATTTAAATAAATCGTTAATATACGGTACACGTTTTTGAATCGGACTAAAAGGTATGAAATAATTTCTCCTATAGGCTGTTCACGATGAAGTGAGCACTGCTTAGTTTTTCAGCTGTTTTGTAACCATCTTTACTATTTTTAATATGAATCTTCCAAGTTAACGAAAACTATTGCAAACGTTACACTATCCTCAAAACTTTACATATACGGGTCCAGTAAAATACATTTATTATGTATTATAGGTTCTGGTGTATGCTAAGTTTATTATGACCAGCATATATGCGTATACTTGTACGATTTAAAGCAAAGAAAGTGCGGTGCATGCAATGTGTGGTAATTGATACATGAATAGTTTACCTCAGTCACTAACAATTTTATTGCACCGCAAATATTATGAACTGTTGTAGGAGTTTTCTCAGAGAAAGTTGTTCCTTTCTAGAGTTCTTACTATAAGCTGTGTACAAGTGTCCAACTTACAAATAACAAAAACCAACTGACTTCTTCGAATGAAATAACTTACACTGAAATTACATATTATGGGTCACGTGCTAAAATATTGAAAAACACGCAACTAAGTCCGTTAAGGAACTTTCACAAGATCAAATTTTGTTTTTAATTTTCTATCAAGTTTATTGAGTTCAACCTCTTGAATTTTGTGTGACTCCATATTGACTTCATAACTTCTTCCATTTTGTCTTTCAATTTATTGAATGAGAATTTCGTCAAAGATTTTCGTTTCGAACATGTTTGGAATTCTCTTGAATCAAAAGATTTTAGAATGGAATAGATGTTTTTCTGCGGTATTAATTCAAATAAGATTTTAGTTGAGTTCTGTACGCGAATTTAACCATATTAAAAATTAAATCGAGTATTTGTTATTAAAATTAGTACAGGATGTTCACAAAAAACAACGACAAACTCTGGCAAGTGATTCCTTGTGAAAAAATAAAGCAGGAAATATGTAAGATACTATGTACGTAATTGTGATATTAAAGGAGTAATTCGCCATTGAAAATGAGATTTTAAAACTTTGATTTCCCCACAAACCGAATACTAATCAACGTAAACTGACAAAACTCAGGATATTACTTCAAGACAATAAGACCAACAAACCAAAAACGCTAGTTGATACCTTACATCCTTACGAAAATTAAAGGGGTGACTGACAACTTTTTTAGCGTCAGGATAATCCAACATTTAAGAGTAAATTATTGAGAAATGTGGCCTTAGTAATAAAAAAGCCCTCTTGTAGCAACTTACTAGGACGCATAGTTTTCGTGCAACACGCACCTCAAGTTTTGGCGTGGCGAAACAGAGCCTAGCGTGTAGGCAGCACTGCGTACAAGTATGTCTGGTTTATTCCGCAGCGCCGCACAGATGACGGCGGAAATTCACTGTAAATATTACGCACCGTAGTTTAAATAGCTCACATAACCGTAACCATCACTTTGTTCCTGGTTTAATTTGTGTGTGTGTTTAAAAAAAAATAAAAAAGATAAATGTGCAAGTGAAATAAATGTATCTTGAGTACAATGCACGAAGTTAGACATTTAAAAAGTTTGTGTAACTTTGGCACTACTGTAAAGTGTCAGGGAGCGTATATTGTTTTCAGGTACTGTCACATATTGCCGATACCAATATTGATACTTTGAGAACAAAAATAACATTATTGCAGATGCAAGAAATAAAAAATTTAATTTTCAAAGCCCTTCGTAAAAGAAAACTATAATTTTCTTAATTTTCATCGTTTTAGTCTTACTTTTAAGATGACTAAAAATATACGAACCACAAACTAGTCAGTGATTCAAACATATGCGGGCGTGTGACGAATGGTATGGTTTAAAATTGAAGTCAGGAATAGATGAACTAACAGCCACCTAGTCATTTAAATTTGTAAAATACCAGTGACTGCCATTCCTATGCGCGTTTTTCTCTGCCAGAAAGTCGTGTTGAAAATTGTGCAGCATGAAAAGAGAGAAGAAAAAATTTGTAATTTTAAGATCTTCCACTTCAGAAGGAGTGGACGGTTTGGATTTATCGGTACCAAAACAGTCCTGTTGTAAACTTGTAGTCAAATGTTAGGTTCCAAAATACTCCTAACATTACAATCTCATAATGTATTTGAATGTTTCTTGCAATGGGACAGAGTGACAAATTGTCGTCCACAATAATACAATTTGTCATTACAATCTCATATCAGTTACGTGATTTCATGTCAGTAGTGATACGTCGAACACCTTTTCCTTACCTTCCCTATCCCTCGACCTTAGAGTTGTGTCTGTCTGGTCTTTAATGCATATTTCCTAAATGTCGGTTACCACTCAATCATGTGAATACAAATGCCACATCAGTGTTACACAAGCAGTGCAGCATTGTGTTATTTTACACACCGTAACGGTTCATTGCAATAAACACTTTTGCTATCTAATATGAACACTCGTTGTCTATTAAGTGACACTTAATGCTAAAACTCTACCTTGAACCAAATTCATTTTATTGGTGTATGTGTTTAATACTGGAAGAATTAACGGCATGTTACAAAAACAACACATTTTAACGTAAATCGTAATACATATTCGAGAAGAGACTACCCCAACCCATCTCTATTACTGTAGACTACAATTTGTGCTGACACGGACATGAAAATTCTTTGTGTAACATTTGAACTTTATTGAGTAGTTCAACGAACATAATAAAATACTTACATTGTTTCACTTGTACACTAATCATTATTTTTTATTTTCCAAAAAACACAAAATTTAAGCTATGCACAAAGTGCTGGTTACGGTTAAGTGAGCTATTTAAGCTACGGTACGCGATATTTACAGTGAATGTCCACCATCGTCTGTGCTGCACTGCGGAATAAACCAGACACTCGTGTACGCAGTGTTGCCTACACACTAGGCTCTGTGTCACCACGCCAAAACTTCACGTACGTTTTGCACGAAAACTATGCGTCCTAGACAGTCGCTACAAGAGGACCTTTTTCATTATTAAGGTCACGTTTCCCAATAACTCAACCTTAAACGTTAGATTATCATAACGTTAAAAAAGTTGTCAACAATTTAAAGGTGGCAACCCCTTTTATTTTCGTAAGGGTTGAATGAATCAACTGGCGTTTACTGTTAGTTTGTCGGTCGCATTGTCATGAAGTAATGTCTTGAGTTCTGACAGTTTACGTTGATTAATATTCGGCTTGTGGGGAAATCAAAGTTTTAAAATTTTATTTTCAAAGGCGAATTACTCCTTTTATATCACGATTACGTACGAAGTGTCTTGCATATTTCCTGTTTTATTTTTCACAAGGAATCACCTGCCGGAGTTTGTCGGTGTTTTTTTGTGTACATACTGTATATACAAACATAATAATACATTTTGCAGTAACTGAACCAAATATTTTTGTGTCGTGCAAAGTTAGTAGATAATTGTAAAATAGGTACATTATTTATTTTGTGCATAATTGTTTGCAAATCGTGTGATAACTTTTCAAATGGTCTTTTCAATCTTTATTGAATAACATTTCTTGAACAGACATGCTATTCAATAAATCGAATTCAAGAAATATTTGAGTGTCATAGTTGTCATAAATTAAAAATTTTTTCACTATTTTCAGATTATATATATATTTTTTTTAATTAAGGAAATTTAATACTACGTTTTAAAATCTTTTAGCTTATTGCCCACATCAGGTATGTAATTTCAGTTTAAATTAATTCATTCAAGTAAGTAAGTTGATTTTTGTTATTTATATGTTACCGTTACTTGCAAATTTTGACTTTGACATGCGGCAATGAGAAGACTGAGAGCTAAAAATGTATACAAGTGGAAAACGTAGTCAGAGGAAATCTCTATAAAACGAACATTATTTTGTACAAGTATAAAATAGATTTTTTTTGCCACGTGAACGCCCTAAGCCAGAATGGTCTAATAAAACGTGTAGGCCAAGAATGGTTGGACCATATTTATGTGCGCAGGCATGCAGGCAGCGGGCGTATTGTCGCATGAGCGGCATGGCGCGCGTTTGCAGCTGAGAGGATGTGGCTCATTACACACCAACCAGGCACTTGATTACCCTCTACTGTAACCGTCGTTCCTCCTACCATCTCCCCCCCTTCCCTCCAAACACTTCCACCCACCACTCTCACAGCGACGTGTGACAGACCATCTCACGTCGTGCACTCTAAAAAAAAAATCGGGCTTAAATGAATATTCACTGATTACTGATTACTAGGGACAGAAAAAATTCTCGGGTACGCAGACCTCTAGCTGCCAAGAATATCTATATACTCAAGCATGTAGTCTGTCTCACATAAGAATTTAACTTTTTGACAGTTCTGAAGACTATCATACGTACAAATTTCTACAGAAAAATATTTATTTTTTATGTACTGTACAGTTTGAAAGCCAGTTGAATTTTGTGCAAGAATCACTTGTGTCAAAGGAAAATACTTCTTATTCTATGGTAACAGCTGTAAAAAGAAATGCCAGCATAACTGTCAAAAAGTGGTGTTCTTTTATGAGACAGACTATACAGCAGCTGAGTCATTGGCTTCCCGCTGTACACAGTTATACCACACAATGAGGCTTGAATTTGGCTCCTTATTAACTGACTTGCTCAAGTGTTAAATAAGTCAGTGGGTAAGTTTGAGAAATTGACACGAACAAACTGTTGTTTTCTCGAATAATTTCTTCACAAGAAAACGCAAATTTTTTACGTCTCTATGATTACAAGTGGTTTTTCCTAGATTCCCCGTGGAGAAGTTTCAACAAAACTAAGCAGTAATAAACTACTGACAATCAGTGATTCACTTTTGGAACATCTGCATTGTAGATAGCAGCCAGTGCATATTCACTGAAAAACAATGGTTCTTAAGTGATTCAAAAAATTAAAAGTGTAAAAAAAAAAAATCCTATGTCAATCAGTGAATATTCACCGATTTAGGTTTAGAGTTCAATTAGAGGCATCTAAGAAAAGTCAACTGATTAAAGGGCTCTCCGCAACCATTAACCACGTGTACAGTTTGTCCACAGACGTGGACTTGCACTCGAAGCATCGAGTCCCTCGTTTGTATTTGTCCTGGTGGAAATTTTACACATCTGGTTCATCATTGGTTGGTACCGATATACTATTTACCACTCTGTACGTTGTTCACTGGTTGCAATAAGCTATCTTAGCCCAAGTGCAAAGCAAACCAAAGTATTTGTTTGACGTACAACATAAAACAGTATCTCATTCGTGACCATGTGTGCTCAAAGAGTTCGTGGATAGTTGGGGTGGTTGCCAAATGACACTGTCGTTTCTCTATAATAGTGTGTCTCTACCGTAAGTTTGTCATTTACAATTAACAATAATAAAACCTCAAACAAAATTTATCTTAAACATTATATATCTACCATCAGTACATTCAAGGCTTTGATTAGCACCTTGTTGCACCTAAAAATCAATAATCCAAAAACTTCGCAGGAGGAGGAAGAAACACCGGACCTCCAGCTTTTACACCATGCATCATCCATCTTTTCTACTTTTTTTAACGAAAGTTATTTTTTTTAATCATAGGCGAGAGTAGATATCAAAAAACTTTTGAACTATCTGTTAAAAGCAGTGTATACTATGACAACTAATTTTTTCAAGACAAAACTTACCGTGGTTTCAGCTAATTATGGAAATAAGGAAATTCCCATTAACGAACTAATTAGCAAAAGCCGTACAATTTTTTGTCTAGAAAAAATGTAGTTAAAATTATTGCTAACAAAACTCTGCAAAAGTTTACGATGTCGGCTATCGTTCAGGAATAAAAAATAAGTAGTGCGAAAGCTGTACAAAGAGTTATTGGTGTTCCTGTATCATATTACTAGGTCGAGACCCATTCTTCTCCCTTTCTATACCCACCGTACGGTAACTTGATACTTTTTAGAAGCCCTACTTCTAGCATGGATATGTTTTCACACCAACTATGTATCCCTCCGCCAAACGTCAACAGTAACATTGCCGACGGCTGCAATGCAAGCCGACGTACATTGTTCATCCGCCTCCACGAACTACGTCACCCCTGAAATATTGTCATATATATGCTAAATGTAAAAATGCATTTTACTCATTTTCCTGAAAATGAACACATGATCTACATATTCCATTAAACTATTTTAAATATTTTAGCCGGTGTTCATAATATACAGAAGAACTATTTCTACGACATCAATGCCAACCCAACCTTCCTCCAACTATCGTATAACAGACGTGTTTAACTCACTTTTAAATAATTATTACGAACAATGTTCATACTCGTGGACGCGTAACATTAAAAAATAAATATATTTATTTTTATCACCGTATTGCTTTTTCGTTTGCTTACATAATTGTATGGTAATAACGGAAGAATTTCTAGTAATTTTTTTTCAGCAGCTCGTTTCTAAAAGTATCAAGTTACCGTACGGCGGGTATACACAAATCCTATTTGAGCCACTGAGTCACGTGTTAACTTATTCACACCGTGCTGTTTTTATCCTTTTTTCGCAATTTGCGAAGGCCAAAAATGCACATTTTAAGAGATTTTTTTTCGGAACTATGTATGCCTATTAAAATTAATTTATATTTAGTACTACTGATTTACTTTTCACCAAACTGTTTTTGTTTTAATGTCTTACGTTGGCATATACAGCCTTGCTTCAGGATTATTGGCAAAGCAGTCTGTGTCGCTTATTTGACTGTGTCTGTCCTGTTAAGGTTGCTGAGACACTATACGTCTGCGATTTGGCCTACAAACATTGGAAAATTTAAATATTTACGTTATTTAAAAATTGCTTTCATAAAACAACAGTGCCATCTATTGATGAAACTTACAATTCACTACCGCTATTTGACAAGGTTTTCCGAATACATTTAAGGATAATTTTTCACGACATTCCAGCGCTATAAAATAAAATTATACTTAAAAATATGAACTATTTACAAGTTTTCGTTAAAAAAAAACCTATTATTTAGTTTTCTGCAAACGGTCATCTTCTCTGTGACTCTGTGTTTTCAGATTATCGGAAACGTAAAGTCAATACTGCTTTGCCGACAGACACACTATCGTGTACGACTCCATAAGAAGCAGCGTATTGAAAGCTGCCGTAAAGTCAAATGTTAAAGTTTTTAATCGTGTAACCACATAGTTAACAACAACAACCAATCACTGACCACGAAGTCGAGCTGCAGTTGTGCCCGTAAGGCGCTGAAACAAGCTGGAGAGAAAAAAAGTTTTTTCACAAAAATTCGTTGGCTCTACCTATATTGCAGCGAAAACCAGCAGGTAATTATTGCACAGAAATTATTGAATAGAGAGTTCATGAAACATTTTGTAAATTTTTACGTTAATAGTGTCACCTTCCACGTCCTTGAAATGCGTTACAAAGTGTTTGTAAATACGATTTTCACGAAACTATTCCACTGTGGCCATTGTGCCAATATACGAAAAGAAATTCGCTTCAATCTATGGCAGAATGGTACTTTGAAAACATCACGCAAATTAAACAAATAAAATAATAATAACATTTTCGAAGCCCTACAAAATGGTTATAAGCAGCTTTTTCAACATGTTATACCTGAAAATCTACTCACGTAATTCGCGTGAAACTACTATAGAAACATGCAATGGACTTAGCTTAAAATTTTTTGCCAATAATAAGATGGGGTCACCACTGAAAGTGTCAGTTAGGCGAGTGATAGACAATACCACTGTACGCCGTTTCAGTGTCTTATTGCGGTAGAGGCGATACCGCACCAGATGAGCCGGTCAACATCGCCCTTAGCGCCGTGCTTCTCTCACACAAGCACACGGTGAACAAGGTATCGGGTTGGGTAAAAATCGGTTAACATTGTATAGAAACCTCTATTACAATATTTTTCCTTCTATCCCCGTATTTGTGACCCTCTTTCTAGAAACGCGGTGAAGTATTGGATGTACCGTTGCAGAGCCTAGGACATAGGCAATACTGCGTACGTGTGTGTTCCGTTGTTCTCAGCGCACAGGCGACGGTGGACATTCGCTGTAAACATATGTTAAATCAGCTCACCATGCTGAGCCCTTAAGTGCGTTTTGAACGAAAACTATACGTCCTAGACAGTTGCAGCAAGAGGATCATTTTTGTTACATAAGTCACATAGCTCAATAAACCTTCATAAAATTTTCTAACTTCTTGATGCTAGAAGAACAGGTTTGGACACTCGCCTATCTACAAATGTATTTTGCTTGACCCTCTTGTTGTTTGGTTGTAGTTCGTCAAGTTACCGAGAATGTTGTGTTTTATTGGCGCTTGAGTTAGGGCGGTCGGACCCAAACTCCGCTATTTTTTTCCGTTGTTTAATTTATAAAGTAAATAAAGATTGCTGGAGCCTTTTTCTAAATTTGTGAGCGAAGGAAGTATTTAATGAATTGATAAAAAATACTTTTTGATAAATTGTTTATCTCAGTGGAAAGGAAATGGGTGGAGTTTGAGTCCGACCGCCCTAACTGAAGCGCCAATAAAACACAACATTCTCGGTAACTTGATGAACAGCAGTCAAACAACAAGGGAGTCAAGTTTCCAGGCGAGTGTCCAGACCGGTTCTTCTACGACCGTGCTTGTACATAAGTAGAGGGTGACCGCCCCTGTTATTTTCACAAGGGTGGAGAGTCTTCACTAGAATTTGCTATGGATTAGAAGAGTCTAACAACATAAAGCTATGTTCAGAGTATTGTTCTTCCAAGTAATTTATTTTCACATATTTTTGTGAAAATTACGTTTCAAAAGTATATATTCAATGTTAACACAGACCTGTATCACTTTCACAGCGAGCAGCTCATAAAAAGCTGCTGTCTGCTTCAGATCACAAACATTCTTGCTGTAGGCTAGCTTACATGTCAGTGAACCCGCGAATTTTTCCCGTCTATATTTATGGCTGTTCAGGATAAACTGGGCACTGTTTACAATTTCTTGCGAGCTGTTATGCCTCCATCTTTAATATTTTAGGTACGAAAACTTCCATGTAACTAAAAACTTGTGTAGGCCGATACATTTCACTACTCTCAAAACTTCACTTCCTAAGCCCCAATAAATACATTTTATTTATTATTATTAGAAGTTTTGGGAAGTGTTCAATTTAAAGTGAACCACCTATGTAAAGTTTCCAACTTTTCTGTCGCGGCACACTCTTCACAACGATATTGACGGCTTTACGTTGACGCGACGGAAGCGATATGATGGGCGCGACGGGTAGGGATAAACACGTTGTCAGCCAATCAGCATCGAAGTTTCTATTACGTCAGGGCAACAAAAATTGCGGACGCGACGCGATTTCAGAATAAAGAGTATTTTATTTCGTTTGCGATGCGGACGCGAGTATTTTATCTTATTCGCGTCGCCGGCGCGACAAATCTGTGAAACTGATTTAAATTGTGGTAGTCAATTGCATTTGTTTAATTTGCGAGAAATTAATGTTTGTTATTATAAGAAAATCACAACCTTCATGAGCAAACATATAATTACTCCACATGTGGTAATGCCGGTGATTAAAAACAAAATTAAGTAAATGTCAATGACCGTTGTACAAGAGGTCAGTAGGCCTATGTAGCGGCAAGAAACTACTTATATATAAATAAATAAATAATGTCTGTGTATGTGTATACGTATATATACATATATATACATATCTACATATATATATATATATATATATATATATATATATATATATATATATATATATATATATATATATA
>PNEQ01024190.1:35209-69832 GCA_003012365.1 Medauroidea extradentata | reverse complement strand
TGTTTACGCATGTGAAGTAGGGCCTAAATTATGTTGGCAGTATGAATCGATACAGTTGAATAAAAAATGTTTATTAATTATACGAAGTACATTTATGTCGCTTTCGGTTGGTTCCATTTCTGTATTGTTGTATTTAAATAGAAAATACACGGAACTATATTGCGTAATTTCGCTGCCAACCATACAAGTAGTAAGGGGGACACTATGTAATTTTGAATTACATGTAGCGACGGCTAGTGATATTTTTCAAAGGTTAAATAATTTTTAGTGCTCACTTTATCCCGAATGACATATATAGGATATATATATATATATATATATATATATATATATATATATATAGAGAGAGAGAGAGAGAGAGAGAGAGAGAGAGAGAGTATGTCGTGCGGCAGCCAACAAACTAGTGTTCGCAGTAACAAGATTTTTTAGTGTCGCACCTCGCCCATCGTGTCGCGTCCGTCGCACCAATGCAAAGCCATCAAACAATTGCCAATCGCCAGTCGTCGCGTTGCAACCTCGTCGCCTCGTTGCGTATCTACTGTCGTCTCCGACACCGTCGCTCTCTCGCCCCTGATGCTTTCCGCACATAGGCTAAGCGCCTAACAATCACTGCTTCCTCTCCCAGCTTGGCGACGATGCGGGCCGACTACTCAGAAGGTTTCAAGTGCTAGGACTACCACATACTAACGTCCTGGTTAGCCGCAGTCACGGTCTAAGAGGAAAGTGGTCTTGACACTGATTATGCTCTCCAGCAAGAGAAAGTAACTCCTTTTTTGTTGCCGAGCGCAAGTAGTAAGACGATGGAAGATTTGCCTCGTTCACATCTGCCAGTGATACAATTTTTACAATCATTTATATAAAATGATGTTAATATGGTAAGAAGGTATTTTAGATATATGTTTCGTACTCATGAATGCAATGCCATGTGCATGGAACTGTTTATGTAAGTAGCATGAAAAAGTATTATGTATTATTTTAGTAAACACATTTGAACAAAATCCATTATTTCCTGACCTACAAAATTTTAGAATCGTTGCAATGGGTGTCTACATATAAAATATTGAAAAGCTAAATTTTATGGTTGAAAATGTGTTCCAATACAAAATTGCATATACATTATCTGGATTTTCAATTGTTTTCTTTTATAATAAAGGCAATTCCAGTAACAACACATTTTAAGCTGTGAAATCTTGGTAAGCCAAAGACAAAACAAGACCTATCTTCCACTAAAAGACTACTAGCGCTGCGACAAAAAAGGAGCCACATTTTATTCCTCAGTGTCAAGACCTTTCACAAGGTAGGGGCTAACGTCTTGCACGACCCCAGAAACGGTAGCAGGAAAGTGATGTGAGGCCTGCACGTCTAGGACACTGCCTCGTAAATATTTTTGTCTCTTGGTGAAGAAGTGAAGATATTTTGGCCAGCACTACACATCCAGGTCTTTAGAGCTGGTGAGATGTGACATGATGTGAGTATGGAACAGTGCAGGAATCAACATGTCGGAGAAACGGAAGATCCCGAGAAAACCCGTCAAATAGCGGCATCGTCCGTGACGATTCCCACATCCAAAAATTAGAGGAAAGACCCCACCAGGAATCTAACCCGAATTGCCTTGGTGGGAGGCGAGTGATTTATCTACAGCACCAACAGCGGTGCCTTTGTCACTTGGTAATTAACTATACATGTTAATATTATTTTTTCCTAATAATTATGGAAATGAAAATTTTGGAAGTTCTATGGCCTGCATGTTAGAATTCGTTGTCCCATGCGTACTTAAGCCTCTTATGCATAGGACAATGGATTGTTAAGCTCCGTCAATTCGTTCATTGGCTGCTGTTCTCGTGAGCACCTTCTAACTGACAAATGGTCGTGGCTTTGGTATAAACAGGACAATGAATTCTAGCATGAAGGTTATTGAACTCGTGACATATTCCTTTCCCGACTCATAATCAAAATCATTTTTAATTTAAATTAATATACTAATCACGCTTCAATAAAGTTATTTTTATGCAGCTAGAGTTTGCACTTATTTTGAATGATAGCCTACAATCAGAGGATACAAAATAGTTTAAATAACTTTCTACCTCATTTAAAATTGTTGGTTTTTTTTACATATAACTAATAATTAATTAAAATACAGTAAGCCACTGAAGATTTTGTAAGAGATTAATTATTTGTAAATATTTGTGTAAATAGCAATTTCACAGTCATCATCACTATGTGCCAATTGTTACATATGAACAAAACAATCTTCATCATTGAATCAGTTATACTAAAAACTATTTTAGTCGTACGCCATGTTTTTTCTTACGATTATTCACTTTATAGGACTAATATGTTTTTGTAAAACTGTTTCAAATGTGGAGAAGTTAGAGCATGTTTTACTGATACCTTACAATTGGCACATGTTCTACTACACCGACCTATTTTAATGTGAATTAATTTAAACAACATAAATATCTAAAATATAAACTTGTACCTACAAATTACACTTTCAAGACAAGTTTTCCTCAATTGGGTAAAAAAACAATAAAATAAATAGCCCCCCGAAAACGTGATATTCTGCAATCTTGGCAATGCCTTTAATGTAGGGAGACACTTCTTAAAAAATTATATTTTATTCGTGTTTTGTGTACAGCGAAATCAGTCAAGTGAAAATGTTTTTCTTCAAACCCGAAATAACAAATTTACCATTACTGGTTTGCACTTTGTAACTAACACGTGAAACCGTAATTAGATTTTAAAAATTAAATACTGATGTTGAGTGTTCCACTTAAAAACAGGATTAGTTAGAATAAAGTTTCACTAGAAAACATTACATGAAAAAAAAATCATCGACAAAGAAATGTGGATCTCTGCTAACGTGTATTGAAAATACAGTTGTTAAGTATCATATCCACAAAAATTACGTCTCCTTCAAATGCATGAAGCAGAATAATGTTCCTTTTTACTAATCATAAAAACAATAATTTTCTAGTTACAGTTGGGAGTAAAATTACCACTGTTTCAAACCAACCGATTTTTTAAATTTCATTTTCGTATTTAATTTTCAAATACTGATTTGTTCTCATTGCTGCTAAATATATTACTGTAGACAGTACTTAAGAATAAACATTTTTATTTAAGCACAGAATCAGTATTTTTTTAATGTATGAAGATCAAATACATTGTTAAAGTAATTCAATATTTCCATGAAATAGTTCAGGCAAAAATAACGTTGACATATAAGGAATATCGATGTTCTTACAGTTTGTGCTTCGATCCTCAACGTTGATTATCTCAGTGGTGTCATTTAGGGGGAGGGGCAGGGGGACAAATGCCCCTCCCCCAGGACTTAGAAAAAAAAAAGTATAAAATTTATTTGTGTATTTTGTTACATAAATAATGTTAACATAAGCACATAAAACTGAAGTTTTATTATTAAAGTTTCTAATTTATACATGCTTAATTAATAAAAAAACAAGCAACAAGGTTACTGTCACCAAATAAATGTTCTCTCCCCTTCCCCCAACAAAAACCTGAAATGACGCCCCTGGATCATCTCTGTTAAAAAAAAAAAAAAAAAAAATTGTACTGCAGAATTAATCATCCTACTCTTATTTAGTAATAAAAGGCGGCCTCGTAAACTCGGAGTAACGTAAATATAGACTACACAAATAAATACGTGATTGTGTTAACTCAGAAATGGACTGCGAATGAAAATAGGCCGATAAGACATGCACGTGAAAACCCTTCCTCCTACAAACAGTGGAAACGAAATAACGTATTGAAAATTAATATACGTGTGGGCAGAACACGACGAGGGGACTTATGCTTCGAATAAAAGGGCTGTCAAACTAAATTAGAAAAGACGATAACGTATATATAGAAGGGAAGGAAAACACTTCACGGTACATGTCAGACGGACATACAGGTCCTTGTTAATATTGTATAAGTCATTGCATCTTTTATATGGCTTGCCAGGCCGTCGAACGAAATTGTTCTACCTGAGTGACGACGTAGTATTTCTGTTCGACTTACCCTTGCATTATCTCGTCACAGTAGAGCGAGCCCTTGCTGAATGTGCAGTGTGGACGAGTCTTTATAGAAAATAATTCAGGATGAACGTATGTAAGTGTCTGCTTATTGTACTGCTACCTCACTCGCTAGCTGTGGAACACTTAAGCACAAGGTTCTTGCCATTTGTTTCGGAGTACTTTACATCAAATAATGTGCCGGAGGTACTGGTCTTCGCGTGTCAAGGAGACGGTAAGTTATCTTCTTTTGAAACTGTTTCCTCATATACTACCTTATCATTGGACATAACGCATGTGTAACAGCAGTAATTGATATTTAACTAATCTTTAAAGGTTCTGGAAGCGAGTAAAACTCGTAACTTTCACTAAAGGAATCATGATTGGTACACTCGTTGATGTTCACCTTTGCTTAAGTCACATCAAAGAACAAACACTCTAAAGTTGTTTGGGTTGATATTAGATATTGTGATGGCCGGAGACACGTAAATTTCGCGGGTTCAACAACCTGCCGGCTGGACTCCACAGTCCTGTATACACTCCGTCTTCAGCTACTTGGACACTGGCTACTGCTCCAGTGAGTGGCCAGTTTAACGTCTAATAATTATATATCATGGTTTATCGCGGAAAAACTTGACAGTTTACTGGGTTTAAACGAACGTTCAGCTTATCATAAGCTCACTGGTTTTTCCCTGTACGTTGAGCTGTTACCCTGTTTGACTCAGCCAGTAAGAATCCTGCTATTGTAATATTTGATGCCTGTTATTGGTCTGCAGACAGCTACGGAGTGTCAGACGTGCATCACCCAATTATACATGTGGCGAGAAACTAAAGTGCTTTCAAGGGCATGTTGCCACAAAAATTGATTCATCTCACTCGAGGACCACCCTTGTTAATGGTGGCCCAACCACGAAAGTAACTTTTTTTGTACAGGTGTTCGAAATCTAACTTAGTCTCAAATCAATTCGCGAAATTTCCGAGTCTCTAATGATGGTGTATCTCTTGAGGCACTGGAAAAATTTTGCACCCACTTGTTTAATGGTCATACGTGCACGCTACAGCTTTGCTTCGAGGTTATTGGCAGCGTCTTCGTGCTGGGACGTCATTCAATTAACTGTTTCAATCCCGCGAAATCGAAAATTCACCGGTGCATCCACCAGTTAAACCGACATGAAAATCCGGTGCGTCTGGTAATTGTGCACAGGAACTTCCACCGGTAAATTTTCGCACACAATCTTGCAAAGAACGTTTGAAAGAACTTTAATAAATGTGGAACGTGAGGTCATGAAAAGTACAGTTACCATAATTTTTTTGCATTGAAAATCGTTTGCATTTTAAAATATGTGCTTCCGGCAAATGAATTAATTATTTATTCAGTCTGAAAATTTCAATTAAAAACTGTGTTTACTATTACAAATGATGGCTAGGTATTAAATTTGGATATATATTGCGGTATAATGTTAAATAACATGAGTAGAGCTATCTCATTTCATTCGTAACGGAACATTTTCAAAAAATTCGTCGACGTTTGGTAATGGCCTCATTGTACGTGTATGAACCACTGACGGATCCGCTGGTGAATTTCCGAAAACGCGGAATGAGGATATGGTTACTGCGACACCACACGTCTGTGATATGCCTGTAAGACGGTAAGACCACGAAGCAGAACTATTGATGTGAACACTAGGCATTGAAACAAATTCGTCACCGAGACACACCCCAGGTACAATTCCTAAACCCTTGAACCACCGACTGCTTTGTAGTTACGGTAGTTAGAAAAAAATTCATGCAAAACTTTTTACACCAAAAATTACTGGATCTACGTATTATGTAAATTCTTTTGTGCAACATATTTGTAAAACGGCGCAGTTTCTAGCAAACATGTACCGTTAACTGGGGTTACTTACGACTGCAGTCAAACTTGGGATATTTTTTCAGGAATATTTATTTCGTACATTGCAGCTTTGAATGAAGAAATAATTCTGACTATTCAAGTAAGACATATCTGATAATGGTTCCGTGTGTTTGTTCTTACTCTGTTCAGTTGCTGTGTGTAAAATAAAAATTCCAGAAAAAGTGTCCCAAGTTTTCCTGCAAGCCTAAGTAACCCCAGTTGACGGTAGGTTCGAGTAATATATACGTCTGACACAACGTAGTTGTCTGCAGACCAATAACAGGCATCAAATATTACAATAGCGGGATTCATATTGGCTCAGTTAAATAGGGTAACAGCTCCACACACAAGCGAAGACCGGCTATTTTTTGATAACCTGGACGTACGTTGAAACCCAGAAAACAGTCGAGTTTTTCCGTGATGTACCACCATATCTAGTTATTGCTTAGTAATAACTTTTGTTTAGTTATTTCATAGTCAATTGCTTGGTTCAAAACCTGAAAACAAAAGTGTGATACATTGATTAACGTAAACAATACGCAGGAATTCAAAATTCGTTACAACAAAAGGGAAATCCAAGACAATACTTTTTACAAGCTTTGTGAGCAAACATTTAGTCAGGGATATGGGTTTTTGGGGTGTATAAATTATGACGTCCAAATATTTGTACCTTCCAGTTTGGTGTAAGAGATTTCACTAGATAATAATGCAACACACTGCCCAGTTGCTTGTTCCTGAAGTTTGCCAAATCGCCACTCTAGGATTACCCCAGAGCACGCCAGCCTCAGACACACTGCATGGCAAGGCCACTTCGGGGAAAAATGGGGGGGAGGGGGGGGACAAAAGGGTAATTTGCCCCGGACCTCATTCTAGGCGGCCTCATTTTTTGGATTAAAAATAAAAATAATGTTTATAATTTTCAGTTAATAGACTTTATTAAAGTTCCCATTTAACTGTGATGGTTGCTATGAAATATATTGTAACAAGTAAGCAATCTCGAGGGCGTTGGGCTGGGCGGCCCGGCGGACTGCGTACACATCCCCCCCTTCCCCTGCTCGCTACCCACAAGACCGGCGGCGAGTCGGCGGACTGCGCCCCTCCTCCTTCCCCTCCCCATGCTCGTTATCAACAAACCCGTGACGCGACGAGTCGGCAGACTGCACCCCGCTTCCTTCCCCCATCTCCCCGCTCCTGGTGACGCGGGCCACTCGCGCCTAGCTGATGTCACAGGCATACTGAATGGGTCGGTACCTGTCTGTCATCCGGAACAAGGGTTCAGCTCAGATGTAACTGAATGTTCTGACAACACGTAGAACGTTCAGCTTACATAAACCCCCATGGTCGACGAGCTCTGAGAATATTCTGGGCGTCGTCGCAGGTGACTATAAATACCGGCCGACTGCGAGCATAGACAGAATGATTGCGGCTTTCAGCTGATGAGTGTTCGCGACGGACTTCGTATCGAGGGATGAGATGTCACCAGCAGATCGAGGAGAGGCTACGGAGGTGTGGACGATGGTGGTACTTCGAGTGGTGTGAGTAAGGGTGAGAATGGACGAACAGGTTGAAATGTAGTTGTAGCTTTGTGAAACGTTTCTAGATAGAAACTTACGAGGTCGGAGGACTAACTTGAGAGAGACATTATTAATTATACACTAGAGTAGTAAATTAGGCTTTTAGGGAGAATACCTGTGTATAATATCTGTAAGTGTTTAATTGAAAAGGGCGAATCCCGAGTGTTGTATACTTAATGTAGTGTGTTGTAATTAAATAAAAAAAAAATTTATTTATTTATTTATCTAAGGCCTCCATCCCAAACCCGCACATAATCACCGTATCTAAAAACGAGAGGTAAAAAGTTGGAGGTGGGGGGTAGGGTACGCAGTTAGTACTGCACCGGGCCTCGCATTTTCATAAAGTGGCCCTGCATCCAGGCAGTTTTTCTCGTCTGTAAAGTTAGCTCTTCTATGATGAGGAGCGCTGCGATGAATAAATTCACAACTTGCAGGGACCATACACATAACTTTGTTCCAGAGCACATGAGCCTGGCGAGGCAGCTGATGGTAGCAGGTTTCAAAGTGCAAGCTCGCACGACTGTGGAGACTTCACAGCTGCCGACCATCTTGGCTGTCAACTACCGCAGGCTGGGTGTCGTCGTCGACATGAACTGCCCGTACTCCACCGCCCTCATACATCAGGTACACAGTGTCACAGAATACTTGACAGTATAGAGGCGAAACCACCCTGTGCATGGGAACTCGAGCCAACATTTTGGCGAGAAGTGTAGTTCAGAGGTTTTGGTTTTAGCACTCAAATTGCGTGCAGTGTGTTTGGAGTTACGTTATTTTTTTCCTTCAGAGACCAATAAACGTGCGTCCATGACGCTTATCTACGAAAAGAAAACACACTTCACAGAACTTGTGAATATGACTTTTACGACACCACACATATTGGTATAATTGCTTTAAGGGCATGGTCTACAACATTTTTCATCATTTTTTAAATATTTGTACCAGACATTTTTCTTCTATTTTTAGACATAAATTTTGAGTAAATTTTGCTCTTGTGAATTTTTTTTCTGTCATAGTTTTTGTGTAATCACTTGTAAATGTCAAAATTTACTATGAGTTTATGTACAAAACCAAAACCAACAGACACACCAAACTGAAAAGATTCACAGTGAATAACGATGCTGAAAGCTACAAGATTTCCTATATAAAACCACAAAATAAAATATTTTTGTATTTTACAGAAATTGAGAATTTTCAAAATTTATATCTTAAATTTATATTTCACACTTCAGCATTTTCATTTAAATACAAAAAATGTATGTTTATTTATAAGCATACACTTCTAGGACTTGGACACGTAATAACGTACATCCCCCTGGACAGCCACCTTAAGGACGTTGGACCCGTAAAAATTCAAAATTTTATATTTGTGCCAAACACTGTTAAACTTTTACACATCAGATAACATGTCATTTTCCCAAATAAAAAAAATTTAGGTCCCATAGTTTTAGCATTATGACCTATCAAAGTCACAAAATGGCAGTTGCAGTGTAGCCAAAATAATAAAAAATAATTAACTTGCAGAAACAAGATAATTCATATTGATTCTTAATTATGTCAGCTACTTCAAGACACTTTTTTAAACACAAAGCGACAACTTTTTGTATTTTAAAAAAATTGATGAAAATGAGTAAATTTTTGAATAACTTTGACTTTTGGCAACTACTGAAATTTTCAAAACTAACTTTTGTCAACCATGTCGTAAAATGCATTGATACACTGACTATCAGTTCCTGTAATTTTGAATTTATTCGTTAATTGCTTTTTTTGATTTTGGCTACACCGCAATGGCTCTTTTGAGACTTTGATGAGTGATTCAGCAAAAACTATGGGGCCTAAATTTTTTTATTTGGGGAAATGACGTGTTATCTGATGTGCAAAAGTTGAACAGTGCTTGGCACAAATACAAAATTTTGAATTTTTATGGGTCCAACGCCCTTAAGGCAGTCTGCCCAAGCTGTATAATGGTATGCAGAACTTCAGCTGATACAAATTTATTTGAATGCTACTCATATGTGTGAGTAATTTCTGACTAAAACTAGCATTCAAAGAATGATACACGTGTGAATACCCTTTTCAGGTTCACTACTAATATTTTTAATCTTATTTTATCACGGCTGAGAATAACAAAAATTTGTGTTTTTGCGGTAATTTTTAGACATGATAATATTTGTTCAGAATATCCAAAACATGGAGGCGGGTACAAAACACTTTTATTGAAGATATTACGTTGTAAAATGATACGGTCACCAACTGAATGTCACACAGAGACGAGTTATTTGAGTGAAGGCTGCGTGCCACTTCAGTCACTTGCTTAAAGAAGCTGAGGTGAGGTGCAAAGAGCATACCGTGTGGCTCATAGCTGTCCGCGCTTCTTGGACTCGAACACGCATATGTATACACAGGCAGTCACCTCAACAGCGAGATCTTGATTCCAAGTGCAAAAATTGGAAGCAAAACAACCGGAAATTGAACCTGATAGCTGAGGTTTAAATGGACATGCCAGAATGAAGCCTCACTAACGAAGAACACTGCACAGCATGATGTGACCAATTAGATATTCACGTCTTGAGCCTGTTAAGACTACTCTTACACAAAATATCTGTCACACATTTACTACACCTTTGTATACCTAGTTATTTAATTTCTACAGTTCTCTGTCATGCTTGTTAAAATATAGAAAGCATGTCCACAGTCGGAATCTTGATCTCTCCTTAAAAAAGTAATTTCTATAAGGTAGATATCAGCAGACAAACAAACACTTAAAGACCTGAAAAATATGAGTTTTGGTTTGGGTGCAAGCTGGGACTCAAACAACAATAAAGTCAATTCACTTTTACAATTGACTCTTGAAGGGATCTGAGCCAATAATAAAGAGGCAAACAAATGCAGACCCAATCATATAGCCTATGAGCAGCTGTTGCCTACTTGAATAGACATATATTCTTGGAGGTTAGCCTACAGGTCAGTGAATTCACAATTTTTTCCCAGTCTCTTAACATTAGGCTACACTGAAGGTACAGACCAAAGCCAACCACATTGGCAAAGCAAGGGGACAAATGCCTAAGCAGTATGCTGTGCAATCCATTGATGGTAAAATTCTATTGATTATGGTCAGATCTTTACTGTTCTATAGACATACCTTCTGTAACACTTTGGGTACTAGTAGGGTGTAAAATAAAAATTTGGCGAGTCTCCACTTCCCATACTTTTTTTATGTATTAATTTGATCTTTCCGTGCCCTGGTACAGTGCACGACAACGGTAGATGTACACGGGAGGAAGCGGGAGGATGCACTAAATTTAAACCTCAGTGCAATACTCTTGCAATCTATGAACCATTAAAACTACAGAAGCCCTTCACACTTCAAAACTTAATGTTAATTTAATTATTGTTTGAAATAGCATTAGGTTCGTGTATATATATGCACTGTACAACACACACACACAAATTTTTAGCACATAAAAATTTTACTGAACAAATACCCAACATTATCAGTGATCAACAGGGCATTGTTTAGAAGTCAGTAAAAAGAGAGCAACTACAGGAATGCTGGAAAGTGAGCATGGACAGTGATTCGTGCTTGCAGCTAATGTGAAGGTTATACAGACTGAGGAAAGACAAATAGTAGAACCCTGTTATAATGTTTCTCAAGGGACCGAAGAAATGTTTACATTATAAATGGGAAAATATTATAAGAGGGTAGTTTCCTATTACAAATCAGTTTTAGGGACCAAATGAAGGTAGCATTTAAACCAGGAAAATGTAATAAGTGGGAACACTATAAGAGGATTCTATTTGTTTCAGAGTAAAAATCTAGAATAAGACCTGTTGTACACATTTATTAGTGAGTGACAAATTATGGAAACTGGCATACAATTAAAACAGATACCTAGCTATTGTTCAACAATTTGTGTTAGTACGAACATATAAAGCACTGTATAAATATTAAGTGTCAATATTTAGCGATAGCATGAAAAAAGAAGCAACAGAAGTACAGTACTGTTCACTATTTTGTTGTTAATTACAGTACAGTAACTAGATATTAAATTAATTTTTTCTCTCTAGTAATAAATCTTACAAAGGCTATGGTAAAAGTTTGTAACAATATAATTTTTACATTTCTAACGGTTCTACGTTGCTGTTGAGTAACCAGATTGAAAGTGCTTGCAGCCCTAGTAAGTTGTATGGTCTAAAAATCTGCTGTATTCGTACATCTTTCAAGTGAAATTTTTTCATTTTACATTTATTGGTATTTAAGAGGCTGTGTCAGGTGTTTCAGGCGCATGTATGCAACCCGCATTAACCCTATATAAATTAAGGCTAATTTTATGTTCTCTATAGAAATAAGAGTATTACACATATACTGTAAACACTATCTTCACATTTTATAAGAGACAGAGTCGTTCTTATTTTCGCTGCGTTTGCCGAAGTCAAGTACAAAGAATGGTTGCTACAAATTTTACGAAAGGTTTTTTTTTTAAGTATCACTGCTAATATAACCGTTTGTTATGCTTCATTTTGCAGAACTCGGTTCTATTAAGAATGGCTGAGTCTTTGATAAAGTACGAAGATAACATTGATATGTGTAATTCTCTTATTGCTTTAGATAACGTAAACTTAGCCTTCATTTATATGGAGTTAATGTGGGTCGCATACATGCGCCTGAAACACTGATACAGCCTTTTAAGAGAATGGGCCAAAGTTTCCCAGCTTTTGAAAGAATAATTTTTTCTAAATCTAGACAAGAGCTGATATCATAAAATTGTTCTGTAACTTTGTTGCAAACTTGGTTACACCATGTAATGTAATTTTTTGAGACAAACGAAACAAAAATTTTGTATAATTTATCAATTAAATGGAAATTTTGTTACTGAACTAATTTGCCACAGTCATGTATTTTGTCTCAAAAAAAAAAAGAACGTAGTTAAAACCAGTTATAACAAAGTCACAAGGGGATTTTACGATATTGCTCCCGTTTATGTTTTAAAAAAATAATCATCAAACATGTAGAAAATCGGGCCGAAGCCCCTACTGAAGACAGCATTCTGCTTGCCATGTAAAATTTGTCCTCAACAACTTGTATCCCAACAGGCCTCGACGCACCGTCTCTTCAGCAGACTACACTGGTGGTTGCTCGTGGCAGAGGACTCCTCTGGTATACCACTAGCGAGGTCTACGGCTCCTCCATTGGACAGCCACGTGACCTACGTGTGGGAGCAGGGTGGTAGGTTCCACCTGGTAGAAGTGTACCAGGTGACGGAGGACTCGAACCCAGAGAGCTTGCCAGCGGCCAGCTGGGAGCCCGGGACTGAGCTGCCGCATCAAGTGGCCAGAGACAACCTACATGGAGCTGTCCTGCGAGCTGGCATTGTGGTCAGTGTGGCCTGTCAGCTTCTGTTATACATGAACACAGGATAGGAAGTAGGCCAATGGATACCATGGTGCTTTCACAGGAAGAAACCTTCCCCTACAGCCAGAAATAGTATTAAACGTGAAATTATTTATAAGGCATTTTTGCTATGTTGCCTATATGTTTCACCAACCTCAAGTCTACATTACTACTCAGGAGGAACAAAGGGCCACTCTTGTAATACATAAGATTTTAGTGTATATTTAACAGTGAAACCCCTTTTTTTACACCACTCAAGGGACCTATTAAAAGCTGGTGTAAAATGAAGGAAAGTGTAACAAGAGGGTAATTTATGCCGTGTGAGATTTGCAAGGGACCAGAGGAAACAGATGTAAAATAAGGAAAAGTGTAAAATCTAGGAATGTAAAAAAGCGGTTCTACTGTAAGTTACTACTCATCCACAAATAACAAATATTGAACAGAGAGTGAAATCAAGGCCAAAAGATCGTACACCGAATAGCAGCCTTGAAACTGGGAGGGAGCCTAAATCGTCTGCTATTTCCTGAGAGGTGACATGCATTGAGGTACTTCATATGGAGCAACTGCATGCTAGGGTGGGGGGAAACGATTGTCCCGAAAAAAAACTAGTATATATATGTTGGCCGGCAACAGAGTCTGCCATATATAATAAAAATCATGTAAGACTTGATTTGGAATCATATCTAGATTGTTGGGGTGAGAAGCTAAGTGGTATGTCCATTAACCATTATTTTTAACTTGATGCTTACATAAAATTTCATTATAGTGTTACATTGTAATGTTGACGGGATTATACATAAAACAGAATCTGTACTTAAATATTTATTGAAACTCTAGGTGCGCCCCTGATAAGGTAGACGAGTTATGGACGTTGCCAACTCCGGAGCCCTTTCAAGAGAAAGGTTAGAGATTTACGTGTTTAATTACATTCATAGGGGCTCACTTGTCTCTTTAAAGAAGTTACTTCCAGACACAAACCATTTTCTGCGTCGAGAAGAAGAAAATATATTTGCAGCAATAATAAATTTTTGGGGAAATTTGTGAGTACATATATGTGTTTTTTGGCCATAAAAATATATATATTGGTTAATAACTTTCCGGATATTTAAAAATTAATCTTCCAGGGTCTTATAGCAATGTGCACCACAATGAGATGAACAACAAGGTCAATGGCAGCATATATGTAGGTTTGACTAGTACTGAGACCTGCCTAAAATAGTTTAACATGTAAATCCATGTACTGTACTTGTACTCCGTAGGGCCCTAGGGCTCTGGAGCAGGTCTAGTGTTACAATTGGTGTTGCAGGAGGGTGTTGTGTCGTATTCCCATTGTACAAGTGCAAGTGTACGATGTTTCGATTTGCTGTGGCAGCACAGCTAGGTCTCAAACTTTCAGTAACAATGAATACATGAGACAAGAATGCAAAGAATAAAAAAATCCAAATTTGTTATTGAGTTAATTGCTCCTATGTAAAAAATCCAAGATGGCAGGGATTAGTCTCTCCCAATGTAATCCCTTGTGAATTCAGGAGCAGTGCTAGAATTTTGTTTTGGGGAAGGGGGAGTCACTGTCTAATTTTGCTAGCATGGATCTGATGTTACAATTCAAAATGTGGGAAAAGGTTGTAGCGCTATTGTGTTCCGTTGTCAATAAACGTCACGTTGGTAGGATGCATTTTTAAAGATTATTTAGTCTTATAGCATATACCGTACTGTTAAAATTTTGGTTTGAGATGGTTTGCATTGAAGGAGGGGGGGATGATGTCATGACTCCTATGACACCCCTCTCCTCCTTTTCAGCATCCGCCCTTGCGTGAATCAGGTTTAAAATAGCATGACAAATAGATAACTACATACATTGACAGTTGCAGGGTTCTTTAAGTTAATTAAAAAAATAATAAAAAAGAATAATCCTCGGAAACAGTTTTGCAACTATTCAGTAAATATTTTGCCCTAGTGATGTACTAATTTTTGGGGCTCGCTCTCTGACACTGTAAGTTAAGACTTTTGATTCAGACACAAGACATAACATTATACAAATACATCACTCTGATAATATATTTGCAGACAAGGTTGGCAAAATTTTTACCCGGGATTGATCTTTCTTTAGTTTTTCTGTATCGACTCCCTAAACACCAGATAATTCAATTTGAAATTTTAAGTGCTAATTTGAATATACAGTATCCACGTAATGTATGCGATGAGAGGAGACAGTTTCCACCTAAGAGACACACCTGTCACTTAGCTAACCACGAGTATGAGTGATGGGAGACGAGGTGAGGATGGAGCAAAACGGAATGCAATGGAAGGAGAAACAGGAGTAATAAGGACAAAATCTACTGGCTAAAAGCTACATGTTATGAACAAAAATCAGGAATTAATAATGGATGGTAAAGGAAGCCCAGAAATGTGACTGCTCAATAATAAGAGGGTAAACTATCAAATATCCATGAATACATTCCCAAACAAAATTATCTTTTCGTTCAAAGCATAAAACTAATAGGCACAGTCTTTCTATTGTCTGCACATATTTTATCAAATTATCTTCAGCAGTGGCTTATCACAGCAGGAAAACAAATAATATGGTCCATTGCACACCTGTCTGGTAATAGAAATATGTTGTCTTAAAGAGTTTGTGGTAGACAAATAAACACTAAAAACCCTATTTTAAATCTACACATTTTTGAAAGCCAGTATGGATAAAATACAAAACAACAACCTTATATAATGATAGTAGAAAATTTCATGAGCAAACATTAATCCAAAATGATGTACTTGTTAAGCATAATCTGTTCCACCTCAACTAAATGTATGAAATTTTGGCATCAGAGATTGTTCTTCAGAAATATATTACTAGAGAAAAATTTTTGCTCAGGAAGTTGGCAGAAAGTCTTGTCTACATTTACTGTTTCTTCATTTTTGCAAATTGACTTCGAGAAACCTACAGTTTCAAAATGATTCTTTTAGCGCTGAAATGTGTAATGTGTGCCCTCTTACATTGAATCTTTCTTTTAAAGATTATTGGTAAAATATGTCAGTTTAAGCTGTTTTCACCTTCAAGCAATAAACATTAAAAATTTAAACTAATACCAAAAAATATTGGTTAGAAAGCAAACATTCCTACATGCTATTTCTAAGCAGAGGTAATTAAATCATTTCATAGATACTGCTAAATTACATTTGAAAGTTTGAGGCTCTGTTCACTTTTGGGTTGCCAGGTAAGTGACAGAACTCATTAAATAATTTGTAAGACTTCTTGTTCTCACCTTATAGACAGTTGAGGATTCCTGGAACCACCACACAGATCTGCGGTACAAGCATCTCGACACTTGGAACAAGTTCAGCTATGCTGTGGCAACACTTGTCGCTCAAATGATTAATTGCAGGTTAGCTGAAAAAATTTATACTCTAGACTAATAATAGTAAAGTGATTAGTTTTAAAGGTCGTCTTGTCAAGAGTAATTACAAAAAGCTAATCTACATAATATTCAAGACTTACCTGTTCATTTTTGACAGTGGTGAAAAATCAGCATTCTGTGTTATGTACTAACACTGCTTTGTTTGTACTGACCAGTCTTGGAAAGTTACAGAATTGGCTAAGAATTAAAAAAAAAAAAAAAAAACCAGGACTTCAAATTTACTCACGTTACTATGAATAGCCAATACAATACCTGCAAAGTACAACATAAAACTAAACTGCCGGCTTACCAGTACAAATATACAAATTTCCAACTCTAAAAACCAAACTAGTGGAACATAATGGTGAATTAAAATGCTGGAAGCTCCTACCATAAGGACCACATTGATGAGAAATTGTATCAACTGTGTGTTTTTCATACTGTGGCAGGCTCATGGGTAAAATATAGTTTTCAAGCAGTGCTGTGAAACTTCTAGAATTTTAAAATGTCAGTCTCGATGATACTAATGACAGACACTGATATGTTGTCCTTGAGTCTTGGTGTATCGAAGTTGGTCAACTACGTGTTGACCACATATCAAACAGCTTTCCGTAATAATGTAGTCAGGCGAACATATATAAATTGCCAATATCAACTTTAAAATATTATATGCCGAACTTCCAAACAAACCAAATTACTTGCTGGGCCAATGTAACGGAAAAAAGTAATTTTTTGGCTATAAAACGATTAAGTATAGTATTTCACAAAAATTATTATTATATTATCATTTGTTGTATAGGTAATTTTAAGGAACATCAGTAACATCGTAACACTGAAATCTGACGTAAAAAAGCAAACATTCTTCGTTAATTTAAGAAATGTGACTTCACAAAATTTAAAATATTTTTCATGTAGTGTTTATGTTGACAATGACTTCAACAAAACTTTGCCAAGCAGAAAGTCTTTTAGAGTAATATTGACATAATGCGAAGGAAATCTAATAGCTACACTACCAGATTAAAATATTGGAATAAATGTAACTTAAAAGTTTCATAAAGGACATTTGAATTATCTGGTGAAAATAATTCAAGCTCGAAACAAAATTGCCTCATTTTCCAATACTCAAAATCACAGACAAAAATTTTTATGTATTTTAAGCGTTTGTATGTTTATTGGAAACACATGTTATTACAAAGCATAAAAATTGAGGTCTTTTTGCATTTGTATAAAAGAGACTTGATTGTTAAGCAATACTTTAAATAGTTAAATATTTCAGTCTTTTGATTGTGATGATATCAGTTTACTTAGTAAGTTGTGTGGTTGTGATCAGTCAAGGGAACTAGAGAGCAGAGGTAGCGCTGATCCGGAGGCTAAAAATGGAGGGGAGAGCACCTGTCCACGTGACGTCACAGGGGGTACTCCGGCCGCTGCTCCGTGCCGACTCCCCTTGCTTAGCAGGGCAACGTACTGTAGCACGGTACGTTATCTACTCATACGCGTTGTATGTCAGACCTATGAACACTGTTAGATTATGGGTCTGTGACCTGTAAACATTGACTGCCGCTTTATAAAGTTCCGAAGGATGCGTAAACACTACAAAAATGATTCATCACATTGCCGTACTTTACGAAACGACTAATATCTACTCATTTTTAAATTACATTTCAGAACAATACTGTTTGGTGTTACAGCGAAAATAACTTTGAAAAATTCGTCACCATATTACATAATCACTGATAAAAACTTAACATTGTATTTTATGCTTCTATCGTATGAAATGCTTGATGAAACGAGCTAATGTATCACAGAAACATTCGTCATTTTGCACCATGAGCTACTACACAACGATACATTACATTTTAAAAGAAATAAAAAAGTTAAAATGTACACCTTACTACGAAAAATAAAAAAATATGTCATAACTTGTATTCTTAACATCATAGAAACATAGAAAATTTCTTAATAGACCTTTCTAAAAAAAATTACAAAGACTGAATTAATAAAACAATACACATATACCTGATAATTATGAATGATGCTGCACAACTGCTTTCGTTTTCTTTTTTCTCTTTTTAGTATTGACTCAGCATGGACCTTACGGTTCAAATAACCAAGTCTTATAAAAGTTCCAGTTCTGGCTAGTTTCTTAAGTATCTGTCGAGAGGCGTTTGGAAATTTCATAGTAAGCTGCGTAAAGAATGACTGTATGAGATGCGGCTCACTGCTGAGTCCATTCCCATGGTAACAGTTAAACATTTCTTCAGCACAGTTTACCAAGGTGAGTAATGCCTGAGATGGTACCTTAAGACCTCCGCGACTTAAAGACTCAATCCATCCACCTGCACAAGATGGAAACTAACATCATAAACAAAATCGATTGACAAAATATTCCATTGTAATCTTCAACAAATTTACCTCCATTCGAGCGAGGCTCCTTATTCACTAATCTCTCCTCCTTGCTGCAATGAGCCAAGCAGCCAGCTAAGTAACAAAGTGCTTACCCTTCATCTGAAGTGTTCAAAGAGCATGCTAACTGTTCTGGTTTCTCAGATGGTTGGTCTTCAATGTCATCTATAACTCCGCTAAACTGCCCATGTATCATATTTGATTCTGCATTCTCATCGTCGCCTTTTTTTCCCGCGTACTTGATAAGGAGCTAAGAAGTTAAATATGGCTTCTTAGAACTGATGTTCCTGATGGAAGAGCCATTTTGTTTCCAAACAAAAGTGTTCGTATTCAGTATTTGAACTGTGTGGGTGTGGGGTTGTCGTTATTCCCAATGCTTCGTACACGAGCTAAAAAGTTCTCGAGCACATCCTGGTTAACATGGCATGTAATAACGTATCTCAAGTTTTCAGCTGTACAGTTCAGTCACAGATTTAATAAACACTACTATATCTTTCTGAAAAGGCATTAACGAAGTTTTACCTCTAATTCTCATGTTTTCCGCAAAGTCTTTCATTTTTTCTAGGACTTTAGATTGCTCTTGAGGATAAACACCGAAAGCACTGTGCCATGGTTTTCGAAGATCTTTCACAAATCTGGAGTTCATCACATCAAACCATTTATCAACCAAGTCAAAAATCTCGAGATTTGTGGTTTTTTCGGGAACTTTTTGCAATGCAAAGTTGCTGTATCGTGAGAAAACAGATGCGTAGCATATTTCACTTTCTGTCACGCACTGCCAGATACATTCAGTTAGACGTACTGCGCTATCCAGTTTAGGTGTCAGTTGAAGCTCTTTGTCATGAAGTTTTTCCTGTATCTGCCATTTTAAAACTTCAGTTCCACACGGAAGACAAACATCATGATCCAAATAATTATTTCTCAATAGCTGTATCAAATGAGGCACGTCAGGGAATACCCATACTTCCCTCGTAAAATCTGCTGTATTTGTGAAAGAAATGTTGTTTGTGGAAATTTGTCAGCTCTTCCACAAACTCTTGATTTTCGCCCTCCATATCTATTACTATGGCTACAACTTTATAACAATAGTCTTCCATTTCTTATATTACTTTGAACAGTTTTTCATTAGTGATGTTTTTATCAAAATCATAATAGATAAACTGTTTCCATTTAGAAGCCAGGCCTCTCGCTATTATAACCTGGGCTCATTACTTTGTCTTCTCGTTGGTCGTAACACATTTTACCATCGATTCTCATTTTTCAAATGAAAGAACAGTTAATCGCTTTATGGACGACAATCTGCTCTTCAGTACTGAAAGGACTTCCTTTTGGATGCCAGGTAAACACCTTAGATTACGAGTCCATTTACCAATAGTAGATAACCCCGGATATTGGCAGACCTAAATTTTTCCACAAATACACATACGCTTTTCTTGAAATTGAACGTAAGGTTACAGCTGCAGCTATACATTCATTTTCCCACCATATTCGCTTTTTGTTCTTGTAAATAAGCCTGTCTATTTGTTTTGGAGTGAATGTGTCTTTTAGAACTTTTCTTAGTTTTTTAATGACATTTTTCGGGCACTGCATATGGTGGAATTTTTATACTCAAAAGTTCTTGCTTAAGTTACGAATTTTTTCTTTCAAAGATTTTTCAGACTCACTTTTCTGTTTAATGTCTTCCTCCAGAGACAATATGCGCATTTGGTACAATCTTAGCTCATTTTCTAGAAATTTGATTTCTGAATGTTAATTTCTTCAGATAATAGACTAGAAATTGGCTGATACATTACTTGTTCATTTGGTCTCTGGGCTGCTGTGTGGTTGCCATTTTCACTTTCTTCGCATGTAGAATTTCCCAAATATTGTATTCTTTTCCGGATTTCTGTTAAATCAGATAGTAATTTTCGTTTAATATTTCTAGTTTTTAATCGTTCACTCTTCACTGGAGTCTCATCAGAAGTTGCATTTGGTAGCAACAGATGAGGCACAGCGGCAGATTTCAGTATTTGTTTTCTTAGCGTCCCTGTGAGTACGCTTTGGAGATCTCTCTCATAATCGTTTTCAGAGAAATGAACCGAACATATCCTGGACGCATCGACTTTAATAACGTCCTTTCTGTAACACGCAAAAATCCACTTCTTTCGTGTCACTAAGTCATTTGGAAATCTGTGGTATGTTACTGCTACTCCAGTTTTACTACTATAATTCTTACAGTTTTGCAATGCGCAACTGGGGATTTTAAAATTAGTTCGTGGAGAGCAAATTTACACCATACATTTGAAAAGTTAATTATTATTTGTGAACACTTAGAAATATTAAACAAGTGTAAATCTATATGCTCCACTGGGAAACAGTTCAAGACCTGCACTAAAAAGTTAAATTCGTATGTTATGAGTTTTAATGTCCTCTAAAGTACTATAAATATTCAACTAAAGTGGAATAACAAATAAATGAATATACATTCTATCATATTGGAGAGAATATTTCAAGCGATGATGGTCTAAACGTGAAAGAAAACGCTACAAAATTACCCGCCCGCGAGCTGATTGTAGCGTGTACTGCAAGACGGGAGGCCTGCTGGGCCTCTACCCTCCGTGACGTCACGACCGGCAGGCCTAGATCCAGTTACTCGGCAGGGTGAGTTACAGCGCTACCTCTCCTCTCTAGTTCCCTGGGTGATGGGGATAATGTTCGCAGCATGAATGAAACACACGTGGACTCGTGGGGCTACAAGAGTGAGGAAGGCAACTTTACTGGCATGGTCGGGTTACTGCAGAGAGGGGAGATTGACATTGGGGGAGTATCTCTAATGACGACGGAGCGCTTGAATGTTCTCGACTACACTGCTGATACACCAACTTTCAGGTGAGACATCATTCTTTTTCCGCATAACTGATTATCACATAGAGATTTACTCAGATGTGGTACATAAATTCTCACTAAAAACATTTGACAAAACTTTCATAATTTTGGAAGTTAGAAGAGAAAACAAAAAACGTCAATTATAGAAAATATTTCTGTTAACTTTTTTGAGTGCACATTTTGCTAGTGTCATGGGTTTCTAGCTAACAATTTTTTTACGTACACTGAAAAAACTTATGGACTCTAGAAGGAAACAAAGTTCTGAGTGAACTGTTTTTCACACACAGGAGAATATGTGAAATATTTGATACTGTACTAACTATATTTAAAAAGATTTTCTGGCAACTGGCATGAATAACCAAAGTTCCCAAGTGAATCATAATTTTAAAAAGACTCTAAAAGTAAGATGAGTAATTTAGTGTATTGACTTAATTTGCTTTGTGTTCCAGACCCCGTTTTGTCTTCAGACAGCCGTCGCTATCTTCAGTGTCCAACATCTACCTGATGCCGTTCAGTGCAGGGGTGTGGGCTACGTATGTTGTGAGTGTGGTTGTCTTGACAGTAGTCATGTTCAGGATACAGTGGATGAGATGGCAGCCAGCAAATGTGGAGCCACACTCTAGAGACTGGAGTGAAATTATGCTCAGTTCTTTAGGAACCACATGTCAACAAGGTAGTGTGATTAACATCCAGATATTCTAGCGACTTATTAGTACTACGTACCACACTTATGTTACAACATTTCGAAGAGAGTCTAGAAACAAATTCAACGTAA
Source organism: Medauroidea extradentata (assembly GCA_003012365.1). Lineage (NCBI taxonomy): Eukaryota > Metazoa > Arthropoda > Insecta > Phasmatodea > Phasmatidae > Medauroidea > Medauroidea extradentata. The sequence continues at coordinate 47,518 of PNEQ01024190.1, read as the reverse complement.
CAAGAAGGAAAATTTTATAGGCTGAAAGAAATTCGTTTAATATTGCTAAATGGATACCATAAAAAATTGTAACTTCCGACATCGCAGTGTTGTGTAGGAACAGGCAGATTGAACTAAAGATTGAATGGCTACGCAGTTTATGTGCAATAAAATATATTAGCCACACTGTAATAACGTGACATACAAGAGCATTATTTCGGCAGACCACCATTTATTATCTTACCGCCATGACTCGCTTAACAACAAGAACAGTGCTACCACCACATAACCTTAGACAACTTACTTCCTAAATACAACACATTTCCTTATTGCTACCACACTCCTTCCCACTAATAGAATTGTTCTTTCTTACACAGAAATTAACATATTACATACCAATTATATGTTACAAGTCCAGTCTCTTAGGTTTGCGGATTGCTCGCCAAGGACGAGGATTCCTCAGCAACGTGGTTCCACTCTTCCCTTCATCCTCTACTGTTGAACCTGGGCAAGGAAAGCCCCTGAAACCTGCCTGCTCTGATTCACCGCCACTTGTGGTGCCTGGTTCCTCTTCTGTAACCCCCTGAAAGTCTTTGTAGCCAGTAGAGCTGTCCCACAGGAGCTCTGCCTCTAACCCTTCCTCGCCTCCGTTGTCCTGGACCCCTGGTGTCTGTGTCAGCGGCCACTTTGGAGGCAAGGATGAGGCTGCTGTGGTGTGTCCGCTGTCACTCCGCGTATCCATTAATGGTTCCACCCTCACTGTTTGGCGTGACATCTCACCCCCTTCCTGTAGAAACAAAGTGTGCCATTTCCGGAGGTGGTCGGCATGCCAAAAACACCTCCGACCTTGCAAGTCCACCTCATAAGTAACCGAACTCACTCTGCACAGGATTTGTCCCGGTATCCAATTAACTTTCTCTGCTCGCACACTACGCACTCAAACATGCTCTCCGCTCACAAAGTGCTGAGATTGTATTCTGTGAGGTTGTTCCCCCAGCTGTTTGGTAACCTGCTTCACTTGCATCGTAAAGTTGAGCAATGGCTTCAAAAGACTCAGACGTGTCCGAGGTTGTCGTGACAAGAAAAGTTCTGCTGGTGTAGATCCTGTCGTTGAGGAAGGAATGTTCCGGTATGCAAAAAGATAATTGTCCAACTGATGTTGTAAAGACAGGGCGGCCCTCCCTGTACCTTGGATACACATATTTTTCAACAGCCCCTTTTTGACCTCCTGCACCATCCTCTCAGCCATCCCAATAGACTGAGGGTGATACGGATGAATTAAGGCATGACAAATACTATTCTTCCTAAAAAAAACAACCTGAATTCCTCAGATGTGAATTGGGGCCCATTATCTGAAACCAGCAGCTCCGGAAGGCCATACGAGCTAAATAGAGTTCTGAGTTTCGCTACAGTCACTTCTTGTCACTGGATAAATTATACTATCTTTAACCCATTTATCCAACTCCAGATCTGCTTGTTCCCGTAATGCATAAGGCACTGACCGCGCTTTACAAAACTTGGGTTTAATATTAGGCTTCAAATGTAAGGTTGCAGTGTAACCCTTAATCGTCCTTACCCCTGGCTTCAACACTTCAGCATACTTGCTTTTCAATTGGCTCACTACCTCTGCTGTTGTGATAGGCAAGTTTGCATTGACCTGAAAAATGGAGTGCCAATCGATCTTCAATTGTTCCAGCCAGTCACGTCCCATCAATGCTGGCATATCTTCACTCAGTTGCTTAACCACCAATAAGGACAACTTCACCGATTGGTTATTGTGAGTCACCTTAACCATGACCTGACCTAACACTGGTAGACCCTGACCACCATATGTCTTCAACTGAATTGATACTGGTTTGCAGTCTAAGTGGGGTAACTGCTGTTGGTAAATTTTCTCAGGTAACACACTAACAGCCGCACCTGTATCTAGTTCCATTTCAATCGGCCAGCCTTCAATGCTCAACTGCACCTTATAGCATGTAGGTCTATTGCCCAATTTCAAAGTGTACATAGAAAATGTAGAGTACTCACCGCTCCGTGCCTCCATTCCTCTGAACTCCTCACTCAACTGTACTACCACCTTGGATGTTACTTGATGCACTTTCCTGGGGGCGGATGCGGGCGAATCCTTATGTTTACCTTTCGTTAAACACTGCCGTGCCAAGTGGCCCTTGCGGGAAGAAGTGTAGCACGTAATTTCCTTGAAAGGACAATTGTCCGCTGCATGAGACCCCCTGCCGCAACGAAAGCACCGCAGCTGATGGTCATTTCCAGACACAGGTCGTCAATTGGAAAAGGTTACTCTTGCGACTTCATTGGTTGTCTTGTGGCCAAATTCCCAGGCATTTTTCTGTACGTCTGCTTGTTCCAACCTTATGCTAAAAACAATTAATATCTAAGCTGTAGCCATTAACTAAACAAATATCACTGTTTAATGACCATCTATCAAATTGTGTACTGGTACTTGTCTTTGTTGATATATAGAGAGTTTATGTTTCTCTTTCAGGTAACACTTTAGTAAAATATAAAGAACATGCACGGTGGCAGACCTTAGGATAGGGACACACATTCTAGTTGTTTCACCACATTAATACATGCCTAAGTAAAATTAATCACAGGGTCAAGTACCATTGTTACTTTACTATGTAGTCAGTTTTGTAAATGTAATTAAGGTTCTAAGCGGAAATCAAAAAGAGGTCACCGTGCTCCTAGCAGCCATCATCGATGACAGATAGAACCAATGTGCTCTTGACCCACCCTACGCACAATCTCATATGGGCACAGATGTGGACTGCTGGCAGGGGAAACCTCAACATTGCTTCATCTAATTTTCATAGTGCTGTTCACTTACTTAAATATCTGGAACCCTTTCGTCTTTCTCGCTCCTGTGTACTTCCCACAATGGTAGTATGTAAATGGGGGCAAGATTTAAATTTAACATTCAGCAGCTGGCTCAGTCACTATTGGACTAACGAACGTGTGTTGGTGAACACTGATCTTTTGGCACAGTAACAAGAACACAGTATACAATAAATTAATGATTTCAACTAAATTACAAATTATGTTCAGGCACCCATGCTAAAATAGATTTGGGTAATATCCAGATTAAATTAAAATTATGGAAAATGTAAACTTTTACGTATGATTGTTTTACTGCTTCAAACTTCAGTACGTGGGCACAAGTATTTCTTGCCAATTCTGGGGTGCAAAATTAACCTTCTCATAAATGAGTTTCAATGCAAATACAGTGTGTTAGTTTAATATTTTAGAATTGCTTCCAAAGTAATGATGTTTAATAATTAACATTGATTCACAATCTTAAAAAACAAGGTATTGTTGTGGTATTTACGTAAATTTTTTTTTCCCATGATAAAGCACGTAGGTTGTTAGCAAGCAAGAGTGGGCTTTATTGCCTGCACACTCTCACACCATTATTGTGATCCAATTACACAAAATTAAAAGTGTGGAGACACTTTCATATTACTACAACAAATTCAACAAACTGTAGCTAACATGTCGATATGTGACTAAACCTTCATATTTTCCGAATTCTCATCTAAGAAAAGTAAACAGAATTTATACTAATTTGTTAATATTATTTATTCCTTAACCTACGACTGAAAATTCTAAAACATACAGACATAGAAACTCTCAAGTATACTGAATAGTTTCTGAGAAAATAGAATGCATGCAAATGCTTATATGAGAATCTACTCTGAGCTAAATGACTTATCTTAAACATGCAACGCCAACACTTAGGCACACCAATACATACCGTCTCTAGCATAGATACCGTAACGTAGTATCTGATTTTTAACACACCACAGTATGTCGGCCAAATTTAGAAACTAAATTATTGCAAACTTTCTATGGATAAAGGTTTAGGCCTACATTCTGTTTTGAATAATTTATTGTACAAAAATTAGTAGCACTGGTCCATCAATTTGAACTTTAAATGCTAACAGTTCTTTCCAAACTATCTCCAGATGACAGATGAGAAAAAAACTGTCATTGATAGGACCTGTTTTTAGGTGTAACCTAAACAAAATATTACATCAAATACTGAGAAACAGACATTAGAAAAATACAAATATACTAACACCCTTCAAAAACATACACAACAAAAATTTAAGCTCTTTCACTCTTCTTTACATTAAAGAATTATTTCATAATATATAACACAAATTTTACAGAATTATAAATTTGTTGAGTTTCTTGTAAAATTATATGTATCAACAATTTCATTTCAGATGTTCCTAAAATATTCTTTATGTCAAGTTCACTGAAATGTTTAGTAGTTGGTTGCCAATTTTTTTTAACTCTGACATCATGGGTTTGAGTTTTTAAGAATAATAATATGTATTTGTTAAAGCGATGAAAATTTGATATCATGAATTTTAATTTGCTATTCCCTGCAGCAAATTACGGAAGATAAAAACTTTGTTGTGCTCTTCAGGCTGGCAGAAAACCCCGCAAGATGTCTCTTCCAGAATAATATTCCTTTGCCTGGACCTTCTCTCGATTTTCTTTTTCACGTCATACTCGGCCATCGTCGTGTCGCTTCTGCAGTCACCGAGTTCTTCTATCAACAACCTAGAAGATCTCATCAAAAGTCCAATGAGAATCGCCCTCTACGACATCATCTACAACCACAATGTCGACAACTACATGAATGTGAGTACCGTAAAGTATAAAGCTATATGAAAGTTTCTAGGGCTATATGCTCTGCATATGGGAACACACTGTTGCAGATATCAGCATCACCTGTGGCAGAGAGGCTCTTCAAGGAGCGGATCATGCCGCAGCCACAACAGGAGGTGTACCTGTCCCAAGAAGAGGGCATGGAGCTGGTGCGGCAAGGCAGGTTCGCCTTCCACGTGGAGATTGGTGCATACAAGTACATAGCAGACACTTGGCAAGAGGCGGAGAAGTGCGACCTCGTGGAACTGTACATGTTCCCTCCATGCACCACCAGCCTCATCCCCGTGCCGAAGGGCTCCCCTTACAAGAAACTGCTGACTCTCAAGTGAGTACTCCCTCATCTTTAAGGTTGGACAACTGTTCAATTACACCTTATATGTATTCAAGAACATTTACTACCAAATTTATCCAAACCCTTTTAATACAATGTTCTCCATGCATTATTTAAAAGTTTAAAAAGAAAACCTCACACTAAAACAAAAATGCAAAAAAGAAAAGCCAGTATTAGCTGTCCTTAACCAATATAAAACATGTGTACAATTACGGAAAGGAATGTAGTTGTATTCAGAAAGATGACACAAACACCACTAGCAACAGAATAGGGATATCTTCACCACTCATAAGCCGTGTTATTTCAAGGTAGGCTCTAGGTAACCTAAATAATGCCCTATGATCTATCACGGGCAGGCAGTCCAGTGCCCCTTTGACTGAAATAAACTGATAGAAACTTAATTTACACCACTTTGCTTTGCTTATGCTGACACTACCAAACTTCTCCCCCCTAGTTTCACCTTACCCCTTTTTTTCTGCCTCAGCCTAACACATCTGCAACCTGCGCTGGTAACAATTTCCATGTGTCTCAACTGGGACCATTATAACACCTGCCAGAGTGGTTTCAAACAGTGGTAGTGCTGCCAAAACTGCATTCTCCACATCTGGAGCACCGTGTGACATGTCGGCAACTTGCGGGAGTATTTGCCCCTCATGGGTAACCAGCATTCCCTTCTGTGTCACCACCATCTTTGATAAGTAACGGCCACCACATGGTCAGTACTTTCTGTGAGGCAAAAGATAACCACACCTAACCTCCGCCATGATGAACTTCAAACACACTCGAGTCACCTGGATGCCTCACCATTGTGCAGTAGACATACAGCAGCAAAGTGAGAAGCTGGGATGGCCCGATGCCTGGCAGGTTTAGGATCCTGCTGCTCTTACATATACTCACAGCAAAGTGCTCTTGCAGCACCACAACACATTAAGGCCATCCACAAGCATCCCCAAACACTTGAGCAATGCCATTGCCACCATCCTCGCCTACGTACACGCAGCTTGGGTCATCCACCACCACAGGGGCATACAATGCAGAAGACCAGGGCCAGAGTCCCCTGAGTTCACCTGGAGCAGATCACCAGTCCATCGCCTACAAGGCCCCATCGCCTCTGCACTACTGAGCTCTCCCCAGCCACATCAACTGTTCTGGGCCTCCAGCAGAACCTGCTAACAGACACCACCACTAGTGCACTTCCTGACAGTGAACTTAGCGCCCATCTGAGCCCCCACATGGCCTACACTACGCCCACATCCAGCTCGGCAAGCTCCCCTGCCCACAGAACACTCCCGTAGCTATCCGTTGGCAGTGAAGACCACATCTCAGCCAGCTATCTCACAAACTAGTAAGTTTCCATCACAGAGATCCACTCGCTAGACGTACTTGTCAGGGTTAACAAGGGACACATTCGACCAGAAAACATGACAATTTCCCGACCACATATGGGCATCTCAACCCAGAGTTTTCAGCTGACTTTATATTGTTCATCTATGTACCATGACATCTAAAATATATTACGCTAGGGAATTACTTCCTTTAACGTGGCCACCAAGGTGTAGGTTTTGTTTTGGTGTAAAAGCATATAAGTGTAGAACACTAAAACATAATGACCAGTACTAAACTTTTGCAGTCTATGTAGTGAATTCTGAAGAATACAATTTTAATAAGTGTCTGTATGCTCCTAGCATGTGGGCTTCAGACTGCGCAGGGTGCGTGAGGTGGGACTGCAGGCCAGGGAGAAGGTGCGGTGGGGGGCAGAGAGACCGCGCTGCCAGGATCGCGGCGCAGTCTTCGTCAGCGTTGGCGTGCAGGACTTCCAGCCGGCCCTGCTGGTCCTCATCTATGGCATGCTCCTGTCTGTCGCCATCCTTCTGTTGGAGTGTGCGCATCACCGCATCTCCCTCGCCGGCTTCACTACTCCGTGCAGAAGATCTGCTACATGTCACTCTGACCAACAATCTGCATTCCAACATGACTATGTCAAATGAAAGAGTGTGGAGAGGGAAGACGTGGAATTTGAAATACGAAAAATGCAGCTAGCTATGTCATTCTGAAAGTAGAGCAGAGCCCCACTTATCCAAAATTCACTAGTAAACTGAACAAGTATGTGAAATTACATTTACATTTGTAAATACATAATACGAATTGTAAATATACGTTAAGTGAGGCATTGGCCCAATGTGATTGTCACAAGTTGGCTGTACTTACAAAATATTGTTGTTAGTCTCACTGAGTCTATAGACTATTTTGGTGTAATGATATAACTGTGTTCATTGATGTAATATATCCTAACATTTAAACTATTCTCCTCTTGTTACATGTTACTCCAAACTTGAAAAAAATTTTTTTTGCTAAAGCGTTAAAGGATCTGAAAATACTGTTATCCTAATAGACCTAAATCCTACTTACTGTAGTTCAGATAAGTGGGGATCTACCATATGCCGTTAATATACAAAAATTGCACAAGTAGGCCTAATGTAGGGTTTTTAATTAAAGACATCAAATTCAAATTAAAAAGCAAATGTTGCAGGTATCTCAATATCCTCTCACTCTTCTTTGCTACTAAAAATGTGTATATATTCAAGTTTATGCAGGATGCTTCTGTCATGGTCTTCAAAAAATGTCCCCAAATAACGTAAAGCATTAATTTTACAAATTAATTAATATTAGAAACAATTTTTTAGTCTTTAGTGCTGAAGGAAAACGTAATGTTACAAATACAGTAACATAAAACCTAATCTTTCAATTACAAAATATGTAAAAATACAGTAAACTCCTTAAAACGTTTGACTATAGTGATTCCTTAACTTTAACAACTGTATTTTATTATCCCATCTAATGTTCCAAACATATTTTTATCATTCAGTTTAAAGACTTTTTCAATTTAAAGGAAGATTTTTTTAATCCCACGAGAATCATTTAACCTAAAGATTACTGTATGTGTGCTTTACATAACTCACCCCGACACAAGTCACAACAAATTAATTTCAAAAACTACTTTCACGGCGAAGGAATATGAGGATTTCAATTTGAAGAGTATGTGTGTAATGATATACTATAGACTAAAATAAAATTAATTTCCATACATAAACCACTTATATTGAAATTACTACTGCTGGAAGAAAAAGTTTTTTTAATGCACTTGTTTAAATAGATGCTTCTGTAAAATGGTCACAAATATATTTGCACGAAATAAATATATTTGCCCTCACAAGATTAATTTATTTTATTTATTTTTTTATTCGTCTTAATTTTTATGTGGCGAAGTTAAGGCGAAGTCGCTTTGTCTTACACTTAACCACAGTATACATAATAAGAAAGCATTTTACAACGTAACAGGAGAATAAAAATAAATATTAAATTTACATAGCTAAATTAATTAATAACATTGCAGCATTTAAGTTCAAAATTTTTTAAGAAGAAAGAAGAAAAATTTTAAATCACAATATAATAAAGAAAACAAAAAATAAAAACATTAACTATCACATTCACTCGCACATTCATACATAGGTATATGTCTTAATCCACTGTTCATGCTATATAATGATCTTGTCTAAGAGAGTTCAGCACAGCATTTCTGAAATTGGAAGACTGGGCATATTTCTGCTTTACTGAGTCTCCAAGTGCATTCCAAGAGCGTGTCGTGGCTACCATAAATGTCTTGGAATAGGCGCTTGTGCGATGCCTAAGTAGCAACAAAGCTAGGTTATCCTTTGAACGAGTACCAACATTGTGGCAGGAGAAAAAGTTAAATTTCTTATAGAGATAGGGTGAGGATTTAGAATACAAAACTTTTCTTAATAGTAAGCTGTGAAGTTTACGTCTATGTACTAGCCGCAGCCATGACAACTTTCCGTAATAACAAGATATATGGTCACGGGTTTTAAGATTAAATATAAAATGGATACATGCATTTTGAATTTTCTGTAATCTATTTGCCTGTTGTTCTGTAAGGTCACTGTAAATTACGTCACAATAATCCAAACATGGAAAAATTAATACCTGTATAAGATATATTTTACACATTCAGGGAGTTGGTTTTTTAGACGCTTCAAAGCATGGAGGGTCGATAGCGCCTTCTTACATACGTTAGCAATATGGTGCGACCAGTTAAGTGTACTATTCAAAGTAATGCCTAGGTTTTTGACGTTCAATCTTATTGACAGTTCTGTACCGCCTACAAAGATTTTCGGGGATTCAGAAATTACCGATTTTAGAACAAATTCAGTGTTGCTAAACATGATGGCTTGCGATTTAAGGGGATTAATTAGAAGCCCATTTTCAGTAGACCAATTAACAACGGCCTCAAGGTCCATGTTAAACTCAGTAACGTTTTTAACGATGTCAGTTGGAGGAAAGGAATAATATAATTGCAAATCATCGGCATATAAATGATGCTGTGAATAATTAAAGGATTTAGGAAGGTCATTAATGAACAAAGTGAAAATAACAGGACCGAGCACAGAACCTTGCAGGACCACCAGCTCTTAATCTCTGCCAGTCAGATTTTGCGTTCCCAGAAATAACATTTTTGATGTCTGTCGGACAAGTATGACTTGAACCAAGCAACAGCATTCGTTGAGAAACTAAAATTCTTATCGAGTTTGGTTAGCAGAATATCGTGGCCGACAGTGTCAAAGGCTTTGCTAAAATCTAATAGCACGAGAAGCGTAGTGAATTTCCTATCCATAGCAAGTCTAATATCATCAGTTATGTTAACAAGTGCAGTGCTAGTGCTATGGTTAGCACGGAAACCTGACTGACATTCGTCAGGAAGTTTATTGTTGCCGAGATAAGTTTTCATTTGTTCTAAGACGATGTGTTCAATTATCTTCGAAAGCACTGGTAAAATAGATATTGGACGGTAGTCTGATATTGAAGAGGGATTCTGTGTTTTCCGAATAGGTTTAACAAGGGCATTTTTCCAGGTGCTAGAGTATTGAGAGTGAGTCAATGAGAAATGTATTATTTTTTGTAGAGGTAATATTATACAAGGGAGAAGTAACTTTATTACGTGTATCGATATGATGTCTATGCCAACCGCAGAACTTTTTATACGACCAATTGCTTTACTAATGTCCTTTGAAGTTACGTTACAAAATTCGAATGTTTCTTGTGAATATAGATTTTGCATATATATTTTTCTCAACGTAACATCTTTAAGTCCCGTAACCATGGGAATTGCATTGTTTTTTAAGAAAAAATAATTAAATTCTGTTGGACTGAAATTGCACGCGCTTGAGGTTTCTTTTTTACCCAAACCTAACCCCCGCAGATTTTTCCATAGCTGGGCAGATGACGTATTTCGTTTAGCAAGTTCCGCGGAATACGCAAATTTCGCTTTACGAATTTCCTGGGTGCATTTGTTTCTTAGAACACGATACTTTTTGAAATACTTGGTTGCCATCTCACTAGTATGTTTAGGGATTTTTTGTATTGCCTGAAGGCAGCGTCACGTTGTGACATTAGTGACACGATACCTTGTGTCATCCAAGGTGACGGAGGAGGACGAGTCACTTGTCGGGTTTTGAGCGGAGCATGTTCATTGAGAAATTTAATCAGGATGTCATTAAAACTCTTAACTTTGTCGTCAATTGTGTCCAGAGAATCAATTTCATGCCAGGGTAACATAGTCACATTTCTTAATAAATTAGTTCTATCGATATTTTAAAATCACGATAGGTTACAAATTTTGGGAGAAACTTTCGAGTGCGAATAGAATACGCAAGGTAAACAAGGTCATGACGTGATAGGCCATTCCATATTAATTGTTAGTGTCTTATAACCTACGTTACACAACAAATAAAATAACTGATATGTGACGTGTAGACAGGGAAAAATGAAAGCAGATACCAACCCTTAAAACAAAAAAAAAGTATATAAACCCACAAGAAAACTATACTGCAGGGTGGCTACACAATACAATAAAAAATTACCTGATTATTCGCTGATAGGAAACAAAACGTATTCCTGATTTTTGACAAGCAAGACAGCAACTTTTAACAATTAATTCAATATATTCTACAATAAAAGAAAAGGATCAGATTATTTTCAAAACTTCTGCATTGTCATTACAATCAATTGGATAAAAATTCAGCTGGAATAACAATGAATTTGACAAAGGATAATCACATCTATGTAATGTGATATGGTGATGAAAACAAACAAACTAAAAACTCCATTATTTTACACCCTGGGACCTTTACAGGCACTTAAAATGAGTAAGGTGAGAAAATTCCCTGAAATTTACCAGAAGGACCCATAATTCCGTTCCATTACCCTAATAATCCCAGGTTTTCCAGGTGTGACCATCCTGTATGAACGAAACACTTTAAAGGTTTTCAACATACTGTACATACCAACAATTGGGATGAAGTTCATCACTGGGGTAAAATAAGACCAAAAAAATTGATTAAATGGCAAGAAAGATATAATTTATATGATTTACAGTAACATCAAATGAATGGTCACCATCATGTTCTACAACTGTTTTACTGGAGGCTTGAAGTTACATATCTTTCATATAGTTTCAGTTTGAAAGTTGTGAAGAATGGCAAGTTTCAAGATTTGTGCAAACACCAGATAACACGTGAATTTTTTGAAGAAACTTGGCAAGGATGTCGCCCAAAAGATAGCAGCATCTTTAGTCAGCAATTCATTGCACTTTCACCAAAACATTGCAGCCTTTTCTGTAAAGATTCTACAGAACAACGTCCAAAGTCAAAAGCAAAATGGAAAACATAATGCTGTGCGTCAAATGTATTGAATGTAGCAATTACATTTTAATATGAGACAATACACACTTTAATTAAAAATCTGTTGCACAAACGTACTATAGGTCGTTCGGGATAAAGTGAGCACTAAAAATTTAACTTTTGAAAAATATCACTAGCCATTAACTGCATATAATTCAACATTAAGTATAGTTTCTTTACTGCTTGTGTGGTTGGCAGCAAAATTACGCAATATAGTTCTATGTATTTTCCTATCTGAATGCAACAATACTGAAACAAAATCAACCAAAATCGACATAATTGTACCGTATTTACGCGTGTATAACACCCCCATTTTTTTACTAAAAACCAATGTCAATAAATGAAGAGGCTGTTATACACAAGACAATTTGGGAAAAAAAAAAAAAAAAAAAAAAAAAAAAAAAAAAAAAAAAAAAAAAAAAAAAAAAAAAAAAAAAAAAAAAAAAAAAAAAAAAAAAAAAAAAAAAAAAAAAAAAAAAAAAAAAAAAAAAAAAAAAAAAAAAAAAAAAAAAAAAAAAAAAAAAAAAAAAAAAAAAAAAAAAA
>PNEQ01024190.1:23014-35109 GCA_003012365.1 Medauroidea extradentata | reverse complement strand
CTCACGCGTCGTAAACAAATATGGCGGCCGCCATGTTCCCCTTCAGTCGTTTATTTAGGCAATATTTATTTATTTATTCAGATCCTCCATTGGAATAGCTAAGTGAACACTCGCAGAACCGAAGTGAACAGAAAAATTGGAAAACAATGAGTTATACTGCCTACATAATTACATTTGTGTTGATAAAATCACAACTCCCTCTCACCACGCATTTGCATTGTGAACTGACGGTAAACTTTCTGTTTCTTGAAACAGTTCTTTTACAGTTTTCTTCTGCATATCACACGTCTTGTAATTCAAATGCTGTGGTGTAACTATTCCGTACTTTCATCGCTTTTTATTACGGCCACATGTTTCGTAGCTTTCTGGCATACAAACAACACATCGACGTCATCAGAGTTCTGACCAAAGAATATCTTCGCAGCAGATATTCCACTCTGCAATACGCTCATATGCAACGGCCGCAACTGCTGAAGAGTATGTAGCGAAGACACACCTCTTGTACCCTAAGACACGTCGTTCTTTCTGAACATGTTTTTGGAAAAATATTACTTTTAAATATTAACTTGGATTACTTTATTATTTTCTTCGATGTTCAATGGTCCACATTAAAGGCTAGAACAGAGTTCTTTTTTGCTGGGGCTGTTATACACAAATATTTTATATTTTTAATTTATGAAAGTCAAAATTGGGGAGGGTGTTATATTCGCATAAATACGGTATTTTATGTAATTGATAAAAATTTTTTATCAAACTTTATAGGTACCTACCGACTGCACAAATTATCTTACACGCGCAAACGTCAAGTGACGTGTTCAGAGACGTTAGACATTTCCCGTCGTTAGTCGTTACGCGCTGAAAGATACAAATTATGTAGCTGAAAATAGAACTTTAGCAGGACTTTTTTGAATGCTCACTTTATTCCGAACCACCTTTACACAGAAATATGTTCAACTGTCCTGCTGTGGATGCCAGCTGTAGAGGTATAGAACATATACACATTTTACAGCAGTAGTGCTGTGTACACACTGAAAAAAAAAAAAATTATCTGGCAGAAAGCAGAGAAGACAATCTTTCACAACGGTCAGTTTGCCCTGCCAGGCTTAGTGATTTGGATTCCCTGCCTATAATTTCAAGACACAGAAACTCTTAACTAGCAAGTCCCAACTACAACCTCCTCCATTTTAGCACTGGTCCCGAGGTTCATAGGCAAGCCACTACAGTTGGTGTGAGGGTTCTGTGAATACTCAATACACCAAAACGAAAACTAAAATTTATTTCCATGAGAAAATTACATAATAGCCAAAAGTCTTATGTAATAAAATGAAAATAATTGAGATCAACGAATGTTTAATTGCTGGTCAAATAAATGTTCATTCAGATGACTTAGGTCGGAAACATTAGTCTGTTTAAGAAGTTAAGGCTTAAAGTCTCGCAGACAGCCAAGTTTGTAAGAGATGGAACTAATGGGTTTGTAAAAGGAAATGGGGAAGTAACCGGCCATGGAGTTTAACTTGGAGCCATTTCAGCATTCAGAAAAATGAAATCACGATGGCCAACCAGGAATGTAACACCCTGGTTGCAGTGTAAACTGAACCAACTTCCTGCTATACACACAGATGCTGTGACTCAGAATTATGCCAGCCAACTTCGGTCAGGCACAGCATTTCCCCCCAGCGACTTTTGAGTAAGAGCAATGAGCATGCACTCTTGCGAATAGGTGGAGCACAGAACATACCCTGAAAAGTGTCAGGGGACACCAAAGACTCTTGCTGCCCATTACACAGACTACTATTATGGATTACACTCAACATAACCTGGTAATTGAGGTGGCACTTGCTCCTGATATGCTGCTTGGGGCAGAGTCTGAGGCTCTACAAAGACAACATGTAGTACTGTAGATGCTTCAAGGCACCCAAAACAACTGAGAATATGCTATCAACCAACAGTCAGACTCTCCATTAACACATTTCAACTATGTGAACCCCTTTAACTCATGATTTTCCAAACACAGTGTACAATCTTAGTGCAAAATATGTATTTTTTATACCTACCATTTATGATGCTAAATTACCGAGTTTATAGGTCAGGCAACAAATATAAAATCAATAGTATCCTCTGTTGCAAGATTTATTTATTCGCACCATTTACAAACATAAAAAAACAATTGAAGAACAAAAGTACAAATAATTGCACCTATCAACATACATATTTAAAAACTACTGTACACAACAGCAACAATATAAATTTCTACAAAACTTCACAATAAAAAGTAGACAAAGGCAACTCCCATTTTTTGGCGTTATGGTAACTTTTTTCTTCTATGAAAAACTAGTTTGAATTACTATTATTATAAAAACTTACATCTATACCAGTAAAAAAAAATATTACAGCTTACACAAACTATATAAAACATAATCTCATAACGCATACAGCTACACGTGTCCGAGGAAATGCTTCCCCAGGCAGAAATCCAATGTTCTTTCACAACTGCTACAGATATCCCAACTTCCTCTGCTTGGAAACTCCACACACTCTATGTGTGTTGCACACTTGACCTGGAAGGATCAACTGTACTACACCCACTTTGTCTAAAAACATTAGTGTATACCTAACAAAGTGTAAATTACAAATAAATATACAGTACTGAACATTATGAAGACAAAATACAACACATAATGAAACAAAAATATACCTAGTACTGAAATTTTGTGAAATGGAATTGAAAAATAAATTTACCTAATGTTTTCACCTTTTCTGAAGCTAAACGAAAAGTGTGCACACTTTCATGTAAGACATTCGGGAAAAAGTGAGCACTGAAAAGAGAGGTCTGATTAATTTTTATTTTCAGCCAGTTATATCTTTCCACTGCATGTAAAACACAAACATTGCCACATGCAATTATTTTCATAGGCTTGTTTAATGTTTGCATGTAAAATTACACTGCTTCGAAAAATATTATCTACAATATCTACTCATTAAATACACATGTGTTAAATAATTGCTATAATCAATAGTAATCTTAGTTATAAGATTAACATATAATAATATTGATATCTGTGCATAAACTGTAATTTATGCGACACACACTATTGCTGTTATGAATCTCCTAAAGTGCGCATACGTTCGAATTCGTAACTCAAAACCACCATTAAAAATACGCGACATAATGACACGCAATTCACGAATCCTAAATCTGTTCAATTGTACTACCACTGATGATGACACCGCACCTAACAGAAACAATAAGTTACATATTTTCTTAATGCGTGAAACAGAAAACAGATTACCAATGACTTCACATCATTTGGCAATGATATTCATTAACGGATATTTCTAATACTTCTAATACTTTTGAATACGTTTATCAAAAACTCATATGTACTGCACAATGGACAAACACACTCCAATGACGCAACTAGCTACGCTTCCAAGTGAAGCGCCGAAAACCTAACTGTGATGCCACATGTCGGTGAAACTTTGAACTACACCTGCAGAATGGAGCAATGTGCAAATGACAGTTGATGTTCATCAGTCTGGTTTTATCATTTTGTGCTGACACTAATTAAGTCAAATTATAAAATCAGTCAATAAGCTAAAAATTAAAAATTTTAAAGTCTACTAAATACAGAGAACTACTGTACATGCGATAATTTGCTGCCAACCATACACGCAATAAGTTAACTAGCATTATTAATGTTGAAGTACATGCAACAAGCCAGTAATTTTTTCAGAGGTTAAATATTTAGTGCTCACTTTATCCCTAATGACCTATAGTATGTCAAACCTCTTTAATACAAACCTGAAGAGACCAAAATTTTGGCTGTTTGTAATAATGAGGTTTGTATTAACACTATTAACAGGTGTTCACTAAAACCTTAAAATGTTTACAAAATTTTGGTCACTCTGTTTATCCCCTATAAATCAAATAGTTTTTTCACCACAATTACTTCCTTCTATTTGAGAACTTTATATTGCACGGTTTAATGCATAAACAAAATTTTTATTGAACATTAAAGTAATTATTTCATTTCTTGTCCCATTCCAAAGGAAATAAAAATCACTTTGTATTAATGAGAACTTTGTATTAACAGGGTTTGTATTAACGAGGTTCCACTGCATTCAAAAATTCGACATACATCTCCATTTGTGTTCCTTCAATACTTCTTAGTACATATTATATCATCACCAGAAGACTGATACATTTAATAGTATAGGTATCTTGTTGCTCTTAACAGTAGATGTCTGAAGCCACAAACAATATGTTAAGACCCGTTCTACAATGACATGAAGCATAAGAAAGTGGATGCATAACACTAAAACAAAATGAGTACACGGAGAGAAACAAAATTTCTACTGCATAATGCACGGAAATGCATGCAGATATGTACAGACTTGCAATCTACGAAATTGAAAAAGTTTTCCTGTGTAAATTTTTGACAGTGAAACATTAATTTAACATTCATAAATAGTGACTTACGGCATATCATAAATAGTAATGCCAGGCCAGGTACAGTTTCTATGGAAATATAAACGTTAAGAGCCACATAATTTTTAGTTTACAAATTTCAGTTAATATATGTACTGTATTAGTACGAATGACAATATTTTTTCATACATTTAATTTTTAAACAGATGCTTTACAAAAAGTATTTCATAGTCTTTTGGTCACAAATATCTAATAATTGTAAATACAGTGAATGAAGGCAATTTTACTGGTTAACTGTAAAATTCAACATGTAGAAACTTTGTAAAAAAAATGGTTGTGAAAGATAAAATCCTCGATTGCTTTTAAACACACGGAAGCATAGATACCTTACAGTTCCTAATTGGCAAGCTTTCACATTTTGCATGTGTATCCGTGCCCGCGTTTATTCCAATGTAGAACACACTCTGAGCATCTTACTTTTCCGTGTCCCTGATGCGTATCCGCTTCTGTGTCGCTGTAGAACAGGTAGGGGTGAGCAAAATTTTGAAAAATCAAAGTCGAATCCAAGAGTTTTTTCTTTTACTTCATGTAAAAGCAAAATCTTTATATATTTTCAAAGATTCCAAAAAATTGTGTTAATTTACCAAATCTTGTGACGATATTACTGTACGTACCAAGGTACTACCTGCACCTTTATTCCAAAATTTAGGTTTGTGAAAGTAGGATGCTGGTGGTATGTGTCAAACTGCACTTAGGATGGTTTTTGCACGCTGATGTAAAAGTGCCACCACGCCGGTATTCTGCCGTAGTACAAGCTGACAGCCATTGCTTGTTGCAAGGCACTTATGGAAATAATTGTGAGAGTTAGCGTGAAATGGCTTAATAAATTCACATAACAACTATGATAACCAATTAACCATGTGGAATGATGACTGGCTTTAAGATGGAATGGTGGGTGTAGCAAAGCGAGTGGAAAGGTGAGCTTGGCTGGTAGAGCCGGCAGTCAAGGTCACATTCCTCGCGCATTGCAGCTTTGCTGCGCACAAACTGTCCCGAGCATGATTTAGTGACGTGCATATCACTGCCAAGTGCCAACCATACAAGAAGTAAGGTAACTCTTGTTAATGTTGAATGAATTTTTTCAAAGGTTAACTCTTTAGTGCTCACTTTATCCAGAATGACCTACAATCTGAAATGTGATATGTTATGAAAAATCCTTGTTCACAGAGCCTTCATCAATAATTTTACCCATATGCTTTACAGCGAGAAAGTAACAAAAAACACTAAAACTATAAACAAAAGTTTGTACCAACTACACTCCAACACTATACACCTGAAATGTTCGCAAAAAACATTTACACTCCTATGTTCAAGTGTTCAAAACGCAGTACAATGAAACTTTTTTTACAAATCTCAAGAGTTCAGTAAAAAATTCTACAAAACAAAAGTGAGAGTAGAAAAAATTAAAATTAGCTGTACAAGCATTAAACAAGACCAAAGAAAATATGTGTAAAATCAAGGAGTGTAGAGAACAAGACTGCATAAAATCCATTCACACTCAACAAAAAGCTTGAGTCACCTAATATGCATGAATCACAAACCCCAGATAGAGACATGTTTTAAGTACAGCCCAACCCTGCTTTGAACAAACAAGTTTTCTAACACCACTAGGATTTATAAATTAAAAATTTTGAACTTCAGTAGCTACAGTTGCGAGGTACTTGAATTTGGAAGGCCACATCTCTGGTAAAAGAATATCCTTTACAGGATATTTGTTGGATGGTCCATCAAGGCAACAGCTTCAAGTTTCCAAATTTTGCCTCTTACACTATCCAAAGAGACTGCAGGCCTGCGTACACTGGCAGCAGTGAAGAAATAACATCACAGCACAGCCAGTATAACATTACAGTTGCGCCAACAAATACATGTCAAAAGTTGACTTACTAAATACCATACTGCTAACACTAGAAGTTTCAGATGACACTCACACTGTTGGATAAATTCACTTCACCTTTCAGAACTTTTGTTTGCAGTTTCTGGAAAAAAATCAGAAAAAGAAAACTTTGGCATTAAAGTAACTATTTTATCAAAAATCATATGACAAAAAAAATTCATTTAACTTACCAAACAATAAAACAAATGAAAATTAAGTATTAGGTACTTCTATATGAGAGATGAGACAGAACCAATTACAAATTTTAGAATATACAGTGTAATCAAACTCTGAATCAGAAAATGAAAAGTGAGAACAAACACAAGCATTCTTCACCCATCATATGAATCAGGGTTGAATTGCTGTAAAAAAAAGACCTTTCTGATCCACATAAGATGTGTACAGTAGGACCTTGATCTTACGAGATTCCACAGTATCCGAAAATTGTGCCATCAGATCCCTGTTGTCAGATCTGAACAACCAATTCTGACACACAAATAGTTGATCAATTTGGTCTAAATTGTCCAATTTGAATAAAGTTTAAGTTCAAATGCCATTAGTTAAAAACCAAAAATTTTTTGTGCAAAAAATATAATCAATTTATTATGTACTATGAACTCAGAATAAAAGAGCTGAATAGTTATCACCCGAATGTACTGTTTGGGGAATAAACAAGCACCTGTGTATTAGAACCTCTGAATAGCAACCAAATAGCTATTTATCCTTTATTTAGCAGGCCTGGTTAATTTTTTCTTACACTGATAGTAAACGTATACTCAAATGCATATTGTTTGGTAAAAATTAGTTTTGTGTGGTTGGCAAAATTAAGCAGATGCAAAAATATTAGCAAGAGAAGAACATTAACTCTGCAGATATTCCACATTTTTGCTGATTTGTATGTTTTGTTCAAAATTTAGGGGATTATCAACTCATATTGTACTAGCAAATACATGTATAACTGCAAAATCCAATAAAAAATGTTAGATGCACAACATACATTTAAATCATGTATTTAAAACACACCAATAGATAGCACTAAATTTAAATTTAAACCACATGCAATGCAAATACTTAACGTAAAGATTTTGAAAATATATGTTTTAAATGTTGTATAATAATATGTATTACCTTTTAAAAAAAGAAATGAGTTATTCGGTGCCTTGTTACCGATTAGTTTTCTATGTGAAAGGTAAGAAACTTTGTATAAATATTACAGACGTACAGTACAAGACAAATTTTAACAACGTAAAATTTTAATATAAATGCAGTTATTTGCCAGAAGAAAATAGTTTTAATTAACGGAAATATATTTCTGTTGTTTCTCTGACAGAACAGTAATAAAAGGGTGGATATAATTAAATGTACAAACACGCGAAGCTAACTTTTAAAATATTGAATAAGGAAAGCATATGTTAACAAGTTTTTCTTTAATAATAATCAACTTTTGTGTTAATTTCAAAATATTAACATTAATTTTATGTTGTTCATTACAAATCATTTTTTTTACCATAAAATACAATTATTCGACAAAAAAAAAAAAAAAAAAAAAAAAACTACAAATACTATTGATGTTCGTGGTTGCCATAGAAAATTTTATTACCGTATAATACACAAAGATATAAGAAGAAATAGATGTGCATATGTACAGAATTAAAATAAAAAACTATTTAAAGCACTACCTGACCCCCGGAGTTAAACAAATGTTTTACAGTCAATATGTGCATCGCAGTATTGCATTATTTCAACAAATACTGGTTAACTTCCATTTAACACCAATCTTAACCTCTGCCTTGGAAAGTTACTTGCTGCCAATAAAGTACATATTCTCAGAATAAGAGGCTATCCGGAGGTAAAAGCACATAATAACCTACATATCTGATGAATAGGCAGCCAAATAGCCAATATTCGGGAGTCATAACACAGTGCTCTTAGCTATTCAGGAAATAGACTTTGTTTGGGACTTTATTCTGTGTTGGGTAACAAGTGTATTCCAAAAATGACATAATATAAGACTCTAGTATTTACCACTTCCCAGTTCCCAAAAATTTTAAAACCATTAGCGAGACAAACTTATTATTGAATGGATTGCAGTCATAAAAATGAAATAAAACATAGTGTAATTATATATGTATGTTATTAAAAATGCAAACGTCTCACCAATGAAATAATACCCCAGAGGAATACGTTCTGCAAGTAACTTTTTGTTCCTAGCATTATTCCCTGCTAAACGGGACTGCAGCAAATGTCGTATGAAATAAAGCAAGCATGCCAGTACACGATCTGGGAGGAAAAACGTTATCTACCAACCACATTGCACACAGTGTGATGCTGAATACCACAAAGCAAGGAAGATAAAGAGACATAGCTCAATGTTACTCTCCAGACCCCTAATTTTGGCCTACAGTATTAGGTAGGTTGTTTTGCCAACCTAACATCACATCATTACATTTTCATGATTTTAAATTAAACACTTATTGTTGCTAATTATAGTGAGCCCTACTTCTATTCAACGTCTTTTAACGAGTTTCAACAAGTTCATCTCTATATTGTATATAAAAGTGAACACTGACTGACTGACTGACATATCAAACTGCAGTCCAAACCATTGAACAAAGACTCGTGAAAATTTTTAAGTGGGTTCCCCTCAGGCCATAGGCGAGTACTAAGAAGAGATTTTTCGAAATTCGACCTCTAAGAGGGTGAAAAGGGGTGAAAAGTATTTCCGAAGAAATGTCGATAGAGCTCGAACCAGACAATTTATCATCCGGATTTTTACTTTAATAGGACGCACATAAAAATGCATATTAGGAAATTTAAGGATTTTCAGAAACTCAAAATTTAATGGGGTGAAAAGACCTTAAATGTGTTTCTGATAATCTATCGAATCCTTCAGGATAGAGAGTTGGTATTCACTTCAAAATGTTGCTTACATAATACCCAAAAAGTAAATTCAGGATTTTTTGAAATTCGAACCCCAAGCAGTAAAAAGATGCAAAATGTGTTTTTTATGAATCGTCTATATCACTGAAACTCAATTGACTATGGTTATGATTTTTACTTCACTTATATACAGTTAATTTTTGCTGCAAGATGATGAATACAGAAATAATTGCATAACGGTTTTAAGATTTTTCGAAATTCAAACTCTCAGTACTGTGCAAGGGTCATATGTGTTTTTTTAATTAATGGTCGATTTTGATTCAACTGAATGAGCTATCGTCGTGATTTTCACTTCAATTGGGTACTTACCTATACAAATGTCTAAGAAGTGAAATTGAAATATTTTCAGGTTCAACACCCAAAAGAGTGAAAAAGTACAAAATTTGTTTTCCATCAACATATTATATCTATCTAACCTGTAGAAATATTGAGGTGTTGTTCGCACCAGAGTGAGGCTTACGTAAGTATTTAAAAAATTATATGTACATTTTTTACTTTATAAAATAACTTTATTAAGAATACTGTAAAACTAAGTTTGTAAACTTTCAAGACAGAATAACCAAAAAGCAAGTACGACCAGCGAGAAATACATTATACAGGAGTTTCACTCTACAGTAACCTATCGAGACACGTTGTTGTACAACCTTTATGAACCACAAAACACTACAGTATATTAATGGTCAGACAAAATTTTCAGCCACTTCCCCATCTCATTTAAATTTATATAAACTATTTATTTTCTTAACTAAATTTAAATCTTTATCTCATGCAGTATGTTTGGGATGATACAAAAGATTCAATTACTTAGTAATTGGGGACACGAGTAATTTAAATTCACATTTCAAAATTTAAATGTTAAATAGTCAGGAATTTTAAAGCAGAGTCGTTTGTTTATTTTCCTGGCTTGTTTGGTTTCAAGCTGACCAGACTAAAATTTTAATTACCTATTTTTGTTGACATAACTTTTTTTGTATTTTACTTAAATTATGAGTTTTGGTAATTTTAGTACCGTATTAAATTTTCCTGCTGATGAAGTGCGTAACTTTTTGTGTTGTAAGCTTCTCCAGGTTGGAGGATTTCTGGCGCCGATGTTGTGGTTGATCGCTCGCTTCATGGAATTTCTTCATGACGTAGGTTGTTGACGCACTTTGGTCAGCCGTCACGGAGGGTTGTTTAGGGTATTGTGCCACAAAAGTTGTTCCGCTGTTGCGCACCTATTGTCCCCAACTATTGTATTTTAAATTCAAATTTAGAAACCCTTTGTTATATTCTTTTAGTGTAATTTTGCTGGTCTGGTAAATTTTGGATTCGGTTGTATCACTCCGCCGATGCGCGCTATTAGTTACCATATCCGTCGAAGGTTTCTCAGTCGTGCACAGATGGTGGGTGGCGAGCATGCCGGTCAGGCGTAAGTGCCAGGACGAGCGGAGGAAAGTGTGTTAAGTGCGAGATTAGAGAGGGTGTAAGAAAGAAAGAGAGTATAGAAGTCGGTTGTGTTGCGGGCGCTGTGGAGAAGTGGGGTTGGCAAAAGAATCCAAGATGGCTTAATCGTGCAGGCTAGGCAGTAGGCACGGACTTAGTTTTTTTACATGCATCCATCTTTGTATAGTCTTTTGGAACTTTAATCAGGTGTCGGGTAGCTGTAAGGGATGAGATAAGTAATGCAACTAAGTCTTTTGTGTCCTTTCACTCATTACAGTATTAAAGAGCAGACACTCGGCAGTCAGAATTGAAACGGACATGATGATAGCATAACCTCGACACAATGGTAGTATTTCATAGAAACTAAACTTTGGAGATTCTCTGTTACACTAGCAGTGAGAATTGATGTCAATTGAGTATTGTACCTATGATCTAATTCTCCGTGAATTAAATAGTATGAGCGAAACTACTTTTTGTTTATGAACAGAACCTCAAACTCTCCGCCTACGTACCGTCAACGCAATATCAACAACAGTAATAAACAAACAGCCAAGGACCATAGCAGCCCCGCTACATCTGTCGCCGCGAACAGGGATAGCACAGCACACACAGCAGACCCGCTACATCTAGATATGCTACAATATAGCTCCTCGCTGCAAGTATTAAACAGTTACTTGTTAACACATAACCTCAAACTTCGTGGAATTTCCCTGCATGATTACAGCTTCTATTCTAGCAAGTAGACTGTATACATGTCACAGCCTCTAAGAAAGCATAAAGGATGGATTGAGATTAAAATCTTCAATTACGGTTCAATAATGACATTTTAGGCAAATCACAATTTCTATTTATGCACTTTGCATTACACTTCCACGTGGCATCTATTTCTATCAAGATTTTTGGTCGTTAACGGAAAATACAAAACAAAATTGGTTGGTCCAGTGCTGCCAATGTGTAATGTGTATGGTACAACTTAAGATTAAAATGTCTGTAATGAAAAAGTTATTAAATATTTGTGTTTAAAAAACTTTTAAACCAAGGAACAAGACACGTCACACAATAACGCGAATATTGGGTAATAAACCAATTGGTGATGGATACAGAATTGGACAATCACTACTGATATGATAAACATTATAACATAAGAAAATATTTTCTGTTGATTCATCCAGAGCACGGCCGTAGAAGAACAGGTCTGGACACTCGCCTGGATATTTGACCCCCTTGTTGTTTGGCTGTAGTTCACCAAGTTACCGAGAATATTGTGTTTTATTGGCGCTGATGTTACGGCGGTCGGACTAAACTCCGCCCACTTCCTTTCCGCTAAGATAAACAATTTATCAAAACGTATTTTTTATCAATTTATGAAAT